>SKCR01007573.1:0-82804 GCA_019454045.1 Zanthoxylum bungeanum | reverse complement strand
TCCACAGTGGTGTCTCAAGTCGAAGGACCACTATGCTACTCAACCCGAGAAGATTCTTATTGACGTTGGCGTACCATCCATTAAGAATCTTCGGTGAGCCGTTCAGTGTTTATCCACTATAAACACCTACACGTCTATACGAGTCTCCATAGACTCATGGTTCATTGGGATAAACCATCGGACCAAGTCTCGATATACGACATGTACTGGTCTCAACGGATTTGACTAACCGACCCGTGTTAGCAAATATTGACCAGGAACTATGTTTGATAATATACATATAGCAGTGACACTTCCCAATGTCAATTACAAACTAACTTTGTAACTGTGTACTGCATTATATATTATCGGGCCTTTGTCTAATATATACATATCACTAAACCACATTTAGTTTCAATCTAATCGTAATCAGATCGAATACGTATATAAGAACAAGAGGTGCAACCATAAATAAGTAATATTATGGAATAAGGGGATGTTCGTATTCATGAATCAGACATAAATACGGCCCGGATTGGCGCTCTGAGCACCAACCCCAACAATTTCTCCCACTTGCTCTAGTGCCAATCCACGATATCATATACTCATCTCAATGTGCATCGTATGCACATGGCCCTCAAAAGCTCACCCAGTACTTAAGAGGTAGGCAATAAAAACAAGTCCGCTATGACATATTGAGTTTGTCAAACAAACTCCATCGTTTCCCATAGTCAGCATCATTCATATTTTGTAGAATCTAAATTATACATTAATATGAAATGGATGCTATATCTGTATTATGCTACAGCTACTAAGTTGTCCAAGTATTTAGGGATCAAATCCAAAAATATTATGAGGACAACCGCAAGCAAAACACCAATTTAAAACTTCTATTTTATAAGGTCACTATGCAACTTCATAAGTCAATACTTTATAAGTTGTATTTAATTCCACTATAAAAGTAGAATCATTCGTGACACTCCCACTGCATCTTTTGTGACTCTTTATGACGTAGACTGTCTAACGTCATAATTAGTCTCAAAACTAATATGACCCTGATGGTTGCAGATTAAATTCTCCATGAATTAGAAACTCGTTCTTAATATCTCAAAGATCACAAAGAACATGTTTCAAGATCCATCATATGGTCTATAGGATGTCAAAATAACTCGTAACAATTACGATTAAATCGACATCGATAATCGCACATAATAAAGTATTCATTATGTCATCATCAAATGATACATAATATTGTTTAGACATTCTAATCAATATTTCTTTCGAAAAAGGAATCATCCTTTACGAAAGATGAATACTATGTATAAGACATACAATAACTGTCGAACAGTTATACTAACTGTCATACAGATAGCCTTGTTATGTCATTTATTAGATCATATCTAATGTACGAATAATAGGAGTATCTCACAAGTCTCTTGGTTTTATATCTTATATAAAACTTTATATCAAATATAACAGAGACTACTCCCACTGCTATCACGGAGTAAAGAAGACTTAGGTAAATCTTTTACCTCATAAACATCTCATTATTACTATAATAATGACAATGTCGTTAAGATATATAACACTAGAAAGTAATATGTACGCTCCCACTAACCCTTCTGATCAAATATGTATTCTATATACTTTGACAATATCAGACAATCTGACGATATCAAAAATAGAGAACACATATTTCTGGAAGACTTATCCGAGTCTACAATAGGCTCTATAAGCTAGCACACTAAACTGCGATCTCAGCAGAACACAAACTCTAGGGCCATTTCAGAATGAACTCTTCAAATAAGGAAATCACAACTGATCTCTTATCTGAATAAGTCATCCAAAAACGCCACTTTGCATTCTTTAGCTAAAATATACAGTTTATTATCAACATTAACCAATATATCTTTAATTGTTCATTTAGTGTGACTAGAGATAAGTTTTCTCAGAATCTACAATAGATTGCTGAGTATAACATTTCTCACTGTCATACTGTAAAGGTCAAACCTTTAATAAGCTCACAATGCTTTCGCTGCACAAACAATTAGCATCTTATGAACTAATTCATAATGAAAGCGTAATCAAGTTCAAAACTTGATCGTAGTAAGTTATGAACAATCTTAGATCTATGGTTCAATGGTGAACTTCCAGAATAGATATCAAATATCGCTTCCATTATAAGTTATAGGATAATTTTTCTTCAGTAAGAAAACAACGGAACCATTAAGTATCAAATACTCGTGAATGATTCTGTTATCCTATTGGACTTGTACGGAAGATGTATAAGGGTTGTTTCATCTTATTAATTACGTAGTTCCATTAATAATTTATCATTCTCACATTTGACTTCAATAAGTCAAGTCTTTTCTACAATAGTTAACATCTGATGTTACACACCAAGTAATAAAACGATTTTATTACTTAGAATCGTAGGAAAGATATTCTATTAAATAGAATACAATATTCTATTAAACAGAATAAACGATAAACTTTTACTTATACCTCCGAGGTGTAAGTAATTTCCATTATATAACTATTATATAAAAGAAAGATTGAAATCTCAAACTTTTCAAGATTCAAATTTTCTACCTATACATATCATATATGCAACTATAGAAAATAATGGAACATTAATTAAAGAGATGAATTAGTGTTACTGGAGTATAACCCCAAGAGTATTGAAACTAATTCGGTAACATTCAATATCAAACGAATCAAATCATATAGGATTCAATTGCTCCCACTACTCAATTCCATCAAGATGGAATCGTGGAAGAATAATATTGAATATGAATCATATTCACTAAATAACCTTAGAACTAATTGCTTTAAATTCAAATGTTTGATCGTATCAAAGATCTTTGAACAGTTCAAAGACATGTAATGAATTTTAAGGATCAAGTTTTCAAAATACTTTAGATTGAATATATTTGAACAAGTCAAAAATGTTCAATCTTCGTTTCATCAGAACAGATTGAAAAATCTTGATACTTTCAAGACTTTCAATATGTGTTCCTTCAGAAACACGTAACTAAGTTATGACAATTCATCAACTAAGTTACGAAATAAAGAAAACTACCTTAAGCAATTATTATTTATTAAACTACATACATCCAATGTATCAGTTAAATAAATTTGGTGGTCCAATGACAATCATTGGTTAAATGAAATCTTAATCACTTTCCTGAATACAATATTCATTAAATGGATAAGGATGTGTGGTGTGATCTAGTATCAAACCATCCTTTACTATACAGAATAAGCATCCTATACTTAAGTGATTAAATTCATAAAGCACCGTTCTAAATTATTTACTTTACCGAATAATAATTTTTTTTAATGTGTATCTCTACGTCAATGACACTATTAGTTATTATAAAATATGTAACAATTGTTTATAAAGAACAAGTGACTATCCAATAGTCGCAAGTTCCGATATCAAATATCAAAACAATCGTTAACCAATATTTCAAATAACTGGACGGGAGATCTGGTATCCAATACCTATAGTTGTAGTATTGTGAAAATCGATATTTTCTATACACAAATATACGCATCTCCTTTCTTTAGCTTTACTATTTGCATTCAACTATTCACAACAATTGTAAATAACTGATTAGCAAATTGTGTCAGACACATTACCTCTAAAGGTAATTAAAGCTTAGAAACGTCATTACTAGATAAACAAATACCTAATAGGGCTTTCTAAATGCCAGTCAAGAATCTCGAGACATGAACTAATTCAAGTCAATTCCTACTGCATAAGAAACTATTGTCTCTAAAGTATTATATCCTAAAGGGGATATCTATCTAGATTATCTATCATGACTTAGAAACTAAGTCACTAACCATCTTTTATTTTTGAAGAAAAACGGAACAATAGTTCCCGATGGTTTAGACCAATCTAATAATATCCTAGTCTAGTAGTATCTAGAACCTATTCTAGAATAACTGCAACAAAGAGTAAAGTCAGATAACATATCAAAATATGTGTGCAGTAAATAAAAGTTTAATTCTATATAAACAATAGAATAAGGAAACAAACAAGCAGCAATTTCCATAATAACATACACTGCCTAAGTTATGGAATATTTTAAACTTAGCAGTGCCTCCCATTATTTTTACGTAATGCCGTAATCCCCAACGGAAAGACGAGAATTCAATAATTAAATCGAATTCCATAATGGGAAGAGGACCCCATGAATATATTTCGACTCACAGCAGAGGCACGGTCTCGCCGACGTATATTCACAGGTAGACAACTAATTCTCAATCACTCACTAGTGACTCCAAGGTTCCGGTCCTGGCCGTTTCTCGTTGTCATGGCAAATGTATAATTCCTCCGTCACAGGTATCCGGATAAATCCCAGAGATATAGATGTAAACGTCAAATCTCTATCGGGATTATCCAGTCGACTATTCTATTAGCAATCTCAAAAAGAATGTTTAGAACTAACTTCTAAACTTACCACGGGCCCATGGTTTTATCTGATTGCAAATCATATGGACTACCTATGCTCTGGTACACAGAACTGACGGATCCTATCTTGATACACATAGGACACCCTGAGGATCTATCTACACCCAATGAACAGGCGGAGGTCTGATCTAAATAGATCGGTGTCGTGACTGCCATCAAAGTGTAGAAGATGTCTCATGTGCCCACAATGGCATCTCAAGTCTAAGAATCACAAGTGCTACTCAACCCGAGAAGATTCTTATTGACGCTGGTGTACCATCCATTAAGAATCTTCGGTGAGTCGTACAGTGTTTATCCGCTATAAACACCTACACGTCTATACTAGTCTCCAAGACTAATGGTTCATTGAGAAACCATTGGAATCATATATTCCAGTATACGACATGTACCGGTCTCAACGGGTTTACTATACTGACCAAGTAGTGTAAACCTTGACCAGGAACTGTCTGAGAATGACAACGTCATGATACATCTCAATGTCCGTTGCGACGTTTTTGCAACTGTATCATGACTAATCATTCTAGGGTCATTACGTCTTTACCACATAAAAGATTAGATTATATTATAGAAACTGCATATATTATTACTAATAATAATGTTTTACAGAAGTATTTAACAAAATACAACCGGGAATTGGCGCTCTGAGCACCAACCCCTACAGAAGTTGTGTGTATTGGTTGTTAAATGTGCTTCGTGGTTGGTTGTATGATGATTGTGTGTGTGACTGTGTGTATGTACGTGTATGATGGAACTCGTAGATTATATGGATAATGAATGCATATGTGAAATGAATCAATGAATGAATGAATTTGAAAACGAAAGTGAGCATTTGATGTTATAAGCGCTTTTGTTAAGTTGTATTGACTTGTATGGATATATATGTATATGTATAAGAACTTTGGAATTTGATGACGCTAATGCGACGGGTTTTTGCAGATGGCACTGGGCATTCGCAAACGGGCTATCGCGACTCCATCTACATCAGCAAGGGCAACTGGCCCTGGTGATTTCTCTGCTAGCACAGGTGAGTCCTGTACAGTGAAGGGTCGAGGACGCACCCGTGGCCTGGGGTTGGCTAAGTACGTTAAGGCTCACGGCCGTATCCGGATACAGATATCAGATGATGGACACACTCAAGTCGGACAACATAATTCAGCGTTTAATACAGCCATAGGAGCTACAGCTCGATATGAAGCTCCCCAAAACTACGTATCTTGGAGAAAGATACCGTGGGAGACGAAAATGAACCAGCTATTCCCTTCGCTACTTGTAAGTTTTCGATATTGTTTGTTATTTAACATTTTTATTTTATACTTATTTTTACTCGAATTTTCATGTAGGAATGGTTCGACTTCGATCTGACCCAAGTGAATGTCCAACAATATATTGACTACCACATGGGGAAACGTTATAAAGATTATAGAACAAAAGTCCTGAAACCAATATTCGACGAACATGGACCTTCAAATGCTCCATAACACAAGCCTGATTTTATAGAGGAACAAGATTGGACATTCTTATGTGAGCTTTGGTCTAGCAAAAAACACGAGGTAAATTTTGAAATAAACGGAAATTTATAATTGTCTTTGTTTTCGGTACTTACAGTGTTGGTAAATACAGGATAAATGTCACGCAAATGCGGAAAATCGAAGTCACTTGCGTTTTAACCACCGTGGAGGTTCGAAGCCATTTATCCAACATCGTGCCGAACATTCTGAGGTAAATATATCCTAACGTAAAATTTAACAGTTAATTGTTTTTACTAATCTGGAATAATATTGAATTTATTTTATGTTTATAACAGAGTAGCATAGGTGAGGTGCAATCATTTCCAGATTTTTTCCGTGTGACGCATTACAATGAGAGGAACAGATGGATAAATGAAGAAGCCGAACGCTGCTATGTAAGTTTCAGTTTTTAAAATAAAATAATTAATATTATATATGTTAAATTTTTTTTCTCAAATTCTAATATTAACTTATTTTTTGAAACAGAACGAAATGATGGAACTCCAACATCAAACTCAGGAGACAGGGTCCGACCCCATACCAGATGAGCAGCTGTCGCAATTGGTTTTCAAGAATCAGACAGCTTACAACTTTGGTCTTGGCACTCGTAAGAAGCCAACGTCATCTGCACGCAATAGTGGTAATTCGGACAATGTCTCTCTTCAAGACGAGTTAGTCACCACCAAAGACGAGCTGCAGCAGACTAAGGAGAAGCTACAACAGGTCACTGTGGACCACGAGAAGAAGATGATGGACCACGAGAAGAAGATGGAGCAGTTGGAACAGCAACTGCTGGCTTTCCGTCAGATATTCGAGGCCTCAATGAGTCATGGTGCATCGGGCTCGAGCGTCCCCCCATCACAGTAGCAATTAATTTTATATTTGGTTTTGTATAAATATTTTGAACAAATAGATTTAATATAATATTTATTTTTTCTAAAACAAATTTCAATATAAGATTTCGTCATTTTGTTATTAATTACATTTTTTTTCAACTAAATTAAATATTTTAGACCAAAAAATAAGTAAATTACTAATTTTTAAAAAAATAAATTTTTTACTTTTAGCGTCGAATATTTCGACGCTAATAGTATAAAAAATGGCCACTGTAAGCGTACATATAATATTTTTTTAATATACGTTAGCGTCGAATGTTTCGACGCAAAAATTCAAACTTTTAGCGTCGAAACTTTCGACGGTAATAGCAAAAAAAATGGTCGCTGTAAGCTTACATATATTACTTTTTTAATATACTTCAGCGTCGACAATTTGCGACGCTAAAAGTTTGAGGTTTTGCGTCGAATTATTTCGTCGCGAAATATAAAATATAGCGTCAAACAATTTACTTTTAGCGTCGAAAAAAATTGGACGCAGAATACTGTTTTTTAGCGTCGCATTTAATTATTTCGACGCTAAAAGTGATTTTCGTCGACATTTTATCGTCCATTTTTTGCGTCTAATTTTTTCGACGCTAAATGTCTTTTGCGTCAAAACCGTAACTTATGGCGTCGAAATAATTCGACGCTAAATGGTCTAATTCTTGTAGTGTGTGTCTTGGTTGATTTAGAATTTGTAAGTCTCGAGCTACGTCTCGGTTAATTTCTGGGCAGTGCTATAATTGTATGTATCTAGAATCTCAGTTGATAGCATATTGTAATATATGTAGTTTGTAATAATTCAAAAAAAAAATATATTAACATTTTTATTAAAATGAAATTGTGGAAATATATATATATATATATATATATATATATATATATATATATAATATATATATATATATATTTAAAAGAGCCCAAACCTAAAGTCAAGTTTAGGGGCATGTATGGGTTGGGTTGGGATTCAACCCACCTAACCCGCAGACAGTGCGAGTTGGGATTTTTCCAGCCCAACCCGCACAGCCCCGCGGGTCAGGGGTTGACCTTGAATTGAGTTGTGTGGATTGAATATATTATTATTTTTTTAAAGATAATTAAAAATTTAATAATGTATATTTAAATTAATAAATACATGTATGAGAAGGGAAAAACATTAAAATATAAATTGAATGAATATGAATTAAAATTAAATAATTGCACACTCTAGTCAAGTTAATGTCCAAAGCTCTATAATTAATAAGTGACTAGGCACATAAAACTATATAAGGAAGTATTCAAAAACTTTCTTTACCTACGTGGGATTATAAATGATTTCCAATTCACACGCTATTTCAAACAAATAAAATTTAAATCGTAAATTTTTTTTTTTTCAATTTTACTACTTAGGTCTTTAATTTTTTTTTATTAATTATTCATTATATCCTATCTAAAAAATCTTAACAGGAAAAACGTATTACTTATTCATTTATTTATTTTACTATTATAATTTTATTGGCAATTTAATGTGATGTGTTTGTCAAAATATATAAATGATTTTTAAAATTTTTACGCCGCGAAATTATGATGAGTACACTACAAAAATTAGACCATTTAGCGTCGAATTATTTCGACGCCATAAGTCACAGTTTCGACGCAAAAGACAATTAGCGTCGAAGTAATTAGACGCAAAAAATAGACGCTGAAATGTCGACGAGAATCACCTTTAGCGTCGAAATGATTAAATGCGACGCTACAAAACTATATTCTGCGTCCAATTTATGTCGACGCTAAAGTAAATTTTCCGACGCTATAGGTTATATTTGGTGACGAAATAATTCGCCGCCAAAGTAAAAATTTTAGCGTCGAAACGTGTCAACGCTAAAGTATATTAAAAAAATAATATATATACGCTTACAGCGGCCATTTTTTGTTACTATTAGCGTCGAAATATTCGACACCAAAAGTTGACTTTTTGCGTCGAATTATTTCGTCGCTAATAGTTCAAAAATTTATTTTTTAAAAATTATTAATTTACTTCTTTTTTGGTCAAAAATATTTAATTTAGTTGAAAAAAAATGTAATTAATAACAGAATTACGAAATATTATAATAAATATTATATTGAAATTTGTTTTAGAAAAAAAAAATTATATTAAATCTATTTGTTCAAAATGTTTATACAAAACCAAATATAAAATTAATTGCTACTGTGATGGGGGGACGCTCGAGCCCGATGCACCCTGACTGACTGAGGTCTCAAACATCTGACGGAAAGCCAGCATTTGCTGTTCCAACTGCTCCATCTTCTCTTCTCGTGGTCCATCATCTTCTTCTCGTGGTCCACCGTGACCTGTTGTAGCTTCTCCTTAGTCTGCTGCAGCTCGTCTCGGGTGCTGGCTAGCTCGTCTTTGGTGGTGACTAACTCGTCTCGA
This sequence comes from Zanthoxylum bungeanum, assembly GCA_019454045.1. Lineage (NCBI taxonomy): Eukaryota > Viridiplantae > Streptophyta > Magnoliopsida > Sapindales > Rutaceae > Zanthoxylum > Zanthoxylum bungeanum. The sequence continues at coordinate 73,546 of SKCR01007573.1, read as the reverse complement.
AGAGAGACATTGTCCGAATTAAACACTATTGTGTGCAGATGTCGTTGACTTTTACGAGTGCCAAGGCCAACGTTGTAAGCTGTCTGATTCTTGAAAACCAATTGCGACAGCTGCTCATTTGATATGGGGTCGGACCTTGTCTCCTGAGTTTGATGTTGGAGTTCCATCGTTTCGTTTGTTTCAAAAAATAAGTAAATATTAGAATTTGAGAAAAAAAATTAAACATATATAATATTAATTTTTTTTATTTTAAAAACTGAAATTTGCATAACAGCGTTCGGCTTCTTCATTTATCCATTTGTTCCTCTCATTGTAATGCATCACACGGAAAAAAATCTGGAAATGATTGCACCTCACCTGTGCTACTCTGTTATAAACAGAAAATAAATTCAATATTATTCCCGATTAGTAAAAACAATTAACTGTTAAATTTTACGTTAGGATATATTTACCTCAGAATGTTCGGCACGATGTTGGATAAATGGCTTCGAACCTCCACGGTGGTTAAAACGCAAATGATTTTGATTTTCCGCATTTGCGTGGCATTTATCATGTATTTACCAACACTGTAAGTACCGAAAACAAAGACAATTATAAATTTCCGTTTATTTCAAAATTTACCTCGTGTTTTTTGCTAGACCAAAGCTCACATAAGAATGTCCAATATTGTTCCTCTATAAAATCAGGCTTGTGTTGTGGAGCATTTGAAGGTCCATGTTCGTCGAATATTGGATTCAGGACTTTTGTTCTATAATCTTTATAACTTTTCCCCATGTGGTAGTCAATATATTGTTGGACATTCACTTTGGTCAGATCGAAGTCGAACCATTCCTACATGAAAATTCTAGTAAAAATAAGTATAAAATAAAAATGTTAAATAACAAACAATATCGAAAACTTACAAGTAGCGAAGGGAATAGCTGGTTCATTTTCGTCTCCCACAGTATCTTTCTCCAAGATACGTAGTTTTGGGGAGCTTCATATCGAGCTGTAGCTCCTATGGCTGTATTAAACGCTGAATTATGTTGTCCGACTTGAGTGTGTCCATCATCTGATATCTCTATCCGGATACGGCCGTGATCCTTAACGTACTTAGCCAACCCAGACCACGGGTGCGTCCTCGACCCTTCACTGTACTGGATGATGAGTGGTATTTATATCACTATTTCCCACTCATTTAATATAATATTTTGTATAGTTTCTTGAGTTTTGTGAATATTTTGATGTGTTTTGTGTTATTTTGTAGATAAATAAAGTTTCAGGACATTCTGGAGGTGTTTTGGGGCAAAATGGACAAAATTGGACAAAAAGGGCAAAATCATCATTTCAGCGTCGCCCCGCCCAGACCTTCCGCGTCGCGACGCCCAGCATGCGCCGAATTTTGCTAACATGTGCCAGGTCAACATGTCAGAATTTGAGAACTTTGACTTTGCTAAAATGCGCCGTGCCACGTGTCACCATCACATCCAATCTGCTAACGTGCACCGTGCCACATGTCAACATCATATGCTGCCGACACTCAGACTTTGACACGTGTCGCCTCGTCATCAGCCATATCAGCGATCAACGAGTCAACTTCGCCATGTGTCATGCCACGTCATCAGCCACGTCACAAGGTCAACCAAGTCAACTTGCCACGTCAGCATCAGCCAATCACAGCGTGACACGTGCCGCCACGTGTCGCAATCCTATTGTGCCGACAATTGCAAAGCCACGTCATCGCCACGTCAGCATGACGTCATCAATGACGTCATCACAATAATTGAGTCTTAGCCGCCATGCCACGTGTCGCGTGAACAGTCAGCCGCCATGCCACGTGTCGCCTCCTCAGCGTGCCACGTCGAACTATTCCAGCGTCGCGACGCTGAAGACAAAATTTTCTATAAATACTACACGAATTTTCATAATTCCGAGGCCTTTCTCTCTCTCATCTTTTTGATGAAGAGAGAGTTTCTCTCTCTAAAATTATTTTAATTTTATTTTTCTTACTTTTTAGTTTGTAATTAATTTTAATTACCATTTGTAATAATAGTAATTTAGTTTTTACTTTTTTACAGTTTTTACTATTCATGAGGAAATAATTTCCCCAGCTAGGGTGAAAGGTAATTCTTTTACTGTTGCTATTTAGATTAATCTCCCTTAAAAATAATATATTCATTATTTAAAATACTGATTAATAAAGGATACCGCTATATTGGTCGGTTGGCAATTTAATTTAATCTGGTTTAAACCTGACTTAATAAAGGAAACCGCTATATTGGTCGGTTGGTAAATTTATTTTCTGTTGGTTTGAACCTGATTAATCAAGGATACCGCCAGATTGGTCGGTTGGTAAATTTATTTTGGTACCGCCTTTATGGTTGGATTATGGACAAATATTACCGCCTATATGGCTGGTTGGACTTAATTTGACTTAATCAGGATACCGCCAGATTGGTCTGTTGGTAAAATAATATCACAAGTTTATATATTATTTTATGGGAGATATCTAAATTAGTAGTAGTAAAAGTAATTCCTTTTACCTTAGCATTTTATTTTATTGTAATTTACTTTTCAGATTTTATTTTACTGCAATTACTTTTCAGCAGTTTATGTCTTTTATTTTCAAGTTTTTACCAGCCCTACCTATGTGTCATAACTAAAATAGTTATTTGGGGTTGTGATGAATTTCAATATCACCAGTTTATAAGGGTTAGATTATAGTTTGGGTATTATAAAGATTTATTTATTGAGTCTTAATCTTAATGTTTTTTATTAATTGGCTATTAATAAAATTGATTAGGTTAACTTAAAATGAACTAGACATAGGGATTTTAAGTTTAAGACCTTAGACTCAATAGCCCACGATCTTCCTTGAGGATAGATAACCCTTTAATAGATTTCCTTACAGGATAGGAATATACCTGTCGGGCGAGGGTAGCCATAATTGGAACTTAATCTTAATGAATCCAGATAATGTGGTTGACATAAGAATATGGTTCAATTGGGTTATACTGGGTATTTGTGTCTGACCATCGACAGATGCTTTCGCATAATTTCGTCTTCCAGGTTAATAAATCATTGTATTTCCTAACTATAAAATAATCACTTCATCATTAAAATGATATTGGAATAAATCACAACCCTAGATCTATGTATCTTTTGTTATTTTCCTTAGTATTTTCTTCTGTCTTTTTATTTATCTATTTATTTAGCAAAGCCACATTCAACCAAACAAACAAACAATCTCTCTCTTCTCCATTTAATTAGATATTTGTAAATAAATAGATTCAACAATTAATAACAACAGTAGGAATTAAGTCCTCGTGGGATCGATATTTTTATACTACTTGAACGATACGTGCGCTTGGGTTATACGTGTGTGTTTACGCCGGTCAAGTTTTTGGCGCCGTTGCCGGGGACTTATTTTTCTTGAGTTGTTAATTTTGAAACTATCAAATTTACTTATATCTAATTTTCTTTCTTTTATTTTGTAATTTTTATTTCTTTTGTTTTCAGGTGATTAAAAAAATGGAACACTACTGGGAGATTGAAAGATTACGAGCGTGACAAGAAGATACACCCCAAATCTGGGAGCAACAGTCCGGTTTTCTGAGGCCTGTTTAACAGCCCAACAATTATCACTGGATGCCAGAACCAATCAATACTTATTTTGCTCAACAGAACTCAATGTGGAGATGTGACATATGTAATGGTAACCACCGAAGCGATTATTGCGAGTACAACTACAATTCAGGGTGGCAGAACTATCAGAATCCTTCATGGTATGATGAGCCAACATATTTCACAGAACCATCACATCTTCCATCTTATCCATCATCTTCCTTTGATCCTTATCAAGAACCACAACAATCCGAGGAAGATCAATTAATTCACATGTTCAAAGAACAAGAAGCTCGATTTGATGCACAAATTCAGAGTAACGCAGAATCCATACAAAGAATGACATATCAGATCAGACAATTAACAGAAAACCAGAACATCATACCTCAAGAACCAGTTTCAGATGACACTGATGAAGCCTTCGAGTACCCAGAAATCCACAATGACACCTTAACAGAGGAGGAGGCTGAGGAGAATTAACAACCAGAGGTATCAGTTCAGGAACCCGAACCGGCAAAGTCTCGATTTGATTTCTATTATTCAGATTCTGACGAGGATGAAACTGAGCTGTTTGTGCCAACTGCATCAAAAATTGAGGATGGAATTCTGTATCCTCAAAATGAAGATCTTGGAGATTCCATTGCACAAATGTTTGATGAAGATCTACCTGAGCCAATCATTTCAACCAGATCAGAGGATGAAGACCTAAAATCTGAAATTTCTTTTCATCCTCAGGTTGACAATTTTGAAACATGTATTTCACAGATGACAGATGAATAGCTTAATGCAGAAATTTTCAAATACATCTGTAAAGAAAAGGTGGAGCAAGAAGCGGAGCAAATGGAGGAGCAAATGTCTGACTTTATTAAAGATCCAGAGCATTCAGGAAAAACATCGCTGTTTTGGGGAGTACAAACCAAAGAAATCACCCAGAAGCTTGAAAGAATGGAACTTCCATTCCAAGTCAAGCACCATACGAGACCTCCTAATTTTATTACTTTCTTTTCAGGAACCAATGGAGCAACAAAGATCAAAAAGGTGACACAAGCACTGAATGAGACAAAATTCATTTTGCCACTTTACCGTTGGAAGAGACCCTTCAAAAGCAACGCTCACGGGATTGTCTTTAATCGGACATCCAAAACGACATTGAAACCTCCTTAACAGATAAATTTCAGTCACGTCTGGCTGAAGACGAAAAATTTAGCGCTAGCAGGGAGGCAACCCATGCAATTTGTTGTAATTTATTTTTGTGTGTGAACTTTTTAATTTGTGTGTTATTTTTGCAGGAAAAATTAAAAATGGAATTTATCAGGACAAAGCAAGCCAGTGCAAGCGGGATTTTCACAAAATAAAAATTTGACAAAATCACGAAGATACAAAGTCAATCCAGAAAAGACGGCCGAGTAAGAAGTCTGCTTTTGGGACGCGTCCCTATGGATTTATCTGTCGCAAGACATGGTGTTGCCAAAAAAAAAAAAAATAATCCTGCGTCAAAACCCTAACCCTAAAGAACCGAGTGTTGCGACGCCAGGCAAAATTCAGCGTCGCGACACTGGATCGATTGTAGGCCCAAAAACAGCAGCGAGCCGAGAACCACCCAAAACCGAGACCCATGGCCAAGCTTCCAATCGTTAAATCATTACCGTGAACCTCACCACCGAAAGACAACCAAACCAGCAACCCCATAGCCGAGTCCTTCACCATCAAAAACAAACCCATCATCATCTCGACACATCTAGCCCTCACCAGCCCAAACCGCAACCACTCATCATCACCAATACCATTCGCCAAGCCCACCAAAACCGAGACCAGACCATCACCCTTGCCGAGCCTCACCACCGAGAACCGCCTCACCACCACGAGTGTTAGCCACCATCACCGAGAGATCCACCAGCCGAGACACCACTAGCTGCGAATCTGCCACTGCCAAGCCAACCACGACCCACCAACTGCACCAACATCACCGAGAATCATCACAGTCACCACTCACCAAACACCAAGATCTGCCGTGAGCCATCCTTGCTCAACCGAAATCTACCACTACCGCCGAGTTCACCCACTGCAGAGCCACTACCGCCGAGAACCAACCAAAACCGACCCATCACCCTCACTACCGAGAACAACCACGCCCAAAACAGCCGAGCAACAGAACCAATTGCTGAATCAGAAACCAAAATTACGGTAATGATTTGATAAAAAATTTTGATTTTGTAATTGGGATTGAATATAGTGATTTTGTTGATTGTGATCTGGTATTGCGAGAATTGGAATTGCGAAGTGTTGATATTTGATTAATTTGATTCGTAGTGATTGGGGGCGAAGTGCGGTGACAGATTGATTTGGAGTGTTTGCGGTGATTTTGGTGTTTTGTGTTGTTGAGGATTTGAGAAAAATTATCTGAAACCAGAGGAGATTCTGCCAAAATTTCAGAAAAATGTCAAAGAGAGTGAGGGGTTCGACGTCTGCAGAATCTGAATTTGATAGATTCAAGTTTGTCTCAGCGGCTGTAGAGCAGCGCTATGAGAGGGGATTGACAAAGAAGGTCGGGATCATTGAGAGAGGTTTTGAGATTCCCTCTAGGTTATTTCCAGATATAGACAGGGTGATTACCAACAGACACTGGCGGAAACTTTGCCAGCAACCCAAACCGGCATGCATCACAGTTGTCCGAGAGTTTTACGCAAATGCTGCTCAGCATGTCGCTTATCAGGTTATGGTGAGAGGGAGACAGGTTGCCTTTGACTCGGTGACGATCAATAAATTTTATGGGATCCCGGAGATGGAGGTGGATGATTATACTGCAATGAGGAATGTGATTGAGATTTCGCAGATGACAGATGAGTTATGTATCCCCAATGCCACCTGGGAAATGAGCAGCAGTAGGGAATACATGAAGATGAGCTCCAGGTTTCTTAAACCAGATGCGAGAGTTTGGTTTCATTTCCTCACGAGATCACTCATTCCGGGTACCCACATCACTTTTGTCACCAGAGAAATGATGGTTCTGTTGTACTGTTTGATGACGGGGCTATCCATTGACGTGGGAGTGCTTATTTCTACAAATATTGCTTGGGCTGCTACCCAATCGCAAGCTAGACTGTATTACCCTTACCTGATCACCTCATTGTGCACTTTGGGTATGGTTCCAGTTGACCCGCAAGAAGAACCTATGCAGCCCATGACAGCTCTGACTCCCCGACTGATACAGCAGCTCCGAGCAGAGAGGCAGACACCTGCCGGACCATCCTCATCAGCACCTGCTGTTGCACCACAGCAGCCACCTCCTGAGCCACACAGAGCAGTACAGTCTCGTACCTTGCCTGAGAGAGTCGCCAGAGTGGAAACAAAGCTGAGATATTTGGTTCAACTGCAGCAAGGAATGGCACGACATATGGGAATGCAGGAGGATCAGACGCCACCATATCCACTTTCAGATAGTGACGAGGACGAGACTGACGCGTAAACTCGGTATCATTGTTCCTATCTTTAGTTTTTGTTTTGAACGCATTGGGGACAATGCTTAATTTAGGTTTGGGGGTGCAAAACTTATGTGTTTAAACTTATGTGTTTAAATTTTCAAAATTTCCGCAAAAATATGAGAGTTCTTTAGTTGATTAGTACCTTGTTTTTCGTTTGTGTGTTGTTTTTATTTTATATTCCAAAATTTTTTGAAAAATACAAAAAAATTGGAAAATTTTCAAAAATATTTTGCATTTTTGTGTTTTTATTTTGACTAAAAAGGTGAAATTGGTAAGAAATAGCCGAGTAAGGAATTTCCACTCTTGAGACGTATCTCAAACCATTTATTTCGAAACAAGTTATCTTTTGTTTATTTCCTTTTGAATTATTTAATTTGTGAATTCTCCATAATACTGACTAAAATGGATCTTCGTATACTCATTTGACAGGTATTATCAACATGCATAGTAACATACAAACATAAGCTGTAATTGAAAAGTTTGTAATATTCCGTGCTCTAGTTTAATTGGAGGAAGCATCTATAAATAGAAATGGAATAAAAAAAAAAATTTGATATACAAAAAAATAAAGTATCTAAGATCCGGGTTATTAAGTCTGTAAGGGTGTTTTAACACCTAGTGCCCTAAAACCAACTGGTTTGGGAGTCATTGGCCCAAAGCTCGTTACATGGATCAAAGATGCTGCAAAAATATATATATCTGAAGTCTGAGTAATTAAGTTCGTAGGGGTGTCTTAACACCTGGTGCCCCAAAGCCAACTGGTTTGGGAGACACCGACCCAAAGCTCGCTATATAGACGGAAGGTATTGTATATAAATAAAAAGTCAAAAATCAGAAAAAGCAAAGAAAAAATCAGAAAAATTATTCCATTACTACAAAAAGGTGTGAAATCTGATAGAACTTTAGGACAAAAATATTACTCTCTTATCAACTGCACTTGTGACTGTTGTGGGCAAAAATGAGTTGTTTAATATCATGTTGACTATGTATATGAAGAATGGTAAAAATAATCGGAGAATTTACTTATTTAGTAATTTAGAAAGAAACAAAACAACTAGTAACTTGTAGTAGAAATTTCACCTAATTAGTCACTAACTTCTTTATTCTATTTTCTCTTGTCTTTTTGCTTTTGTGTGCATTAGTTTTACTATCTTTTTACTTTTGTAAAATGTTTGTGGGTATCATTGCTGTAAACCCTCACGAGACTACAACTCGTCCACTAGGGACACCTAGGGGTTTAAAGGCTTGTTGCATATGCTAAATGCAACTGTGATCCCTACGAAAATGGCTTAATTAAATTTTATTATGTTATTTTATTCTGTATTTTGCTCGAGGACCAGCAAAATGTTAGTTTTGGGGGTGTGATGAGTGGTATTTATATCACTATTTCCCACTCATTTAATCTAATATTTTGTATAGTTTCTTGAGTTTTGTGAATATTTTGATGTGTTTTGTGTTATTTTGTAGATAAATAAAGTTTCAGGACATTCTGGAGGTGTTTTGGGGCAAAATGGACAAAATTGGACAAAAAGGGCAAAATTGTCATTTCAGCGTCGCCCCGCCCAGACCTTCCGAGTCGCGACGCCCAGCATGCGCCGAATCTGCTAACATGCGCCAGGTCAACATGTCAGAATTTGAGAACTTTGACTTTGCTAAAATGCGCCGTGCCACGTGTCACCATCACATCCAATCTGCTAAAGTGCACCGTGCCACGTGTCAACATCATATGCTGCCGACACTCAGACTTTGACACGTGTCGCCTCGTCATCAGCCATATCAGCGATCAACGAGTCAACTTCGCCATGTGTCATGCCACGTCATCAGCCACGTCACAAGGTCAACCAAGTCAACTTGCCATGTCAGCATCAGCCAATCACAGCGTGACACGTGCCGCCATGTGTCGCAATCCTATTGTGCCGACAATTGCAACGCCACGTCATCGCCACGTCAGCATGACGTCATCAATGACGTCATCACAATAATTGAGTCTTAGCCGCCATGCCACGTGAACAGTCAGCCGCCATGCCACGTGTTGCCTCATCAGCGTGCCACGTCGAACTATTCCAGCGTCGCAACGCTGACTCGGCGTCGCGACGCTGAAGACAAAATTTTCTATAAATACTGCGCGAATTTTCATAATTCTGAGGCCTTTCTCTCTCTCATCTTTTTGATGAAGAGAAAGTTTCTCTCTCTAAAATTATTTTAATTTTATTTTTCTTACTTTTTAGTTTGTAATTAATTTTAATTACCATTTGTAATAATAGTAATTTAGTTTTTACTTTTTTACAGTTTTTACTATTCATGAGGAAATAATTTCCCCAGCTATGGTGAAAGGTAATTCTTTTACTGTTGCTATTTAGATTAATCTCCCTTAAAAATAATATATTCATTATTTAAAATACTGATTAATATAGGATACCGCTATATTGGTCGGTTGGCAATTTAATTTAATCTGGTTTAAACCTGACTTAATAAAGGAAACCGCTATATTGGTCGGTTGGTAAATTTATTTTCTGTTGGTTTGAACCTGATTAATCAAGGATACCGCCAGATTGGTCGGTTGGTAAATTTATTTTGGTACCGCCTTTATGGCTGGATTATGGACAAATATTACCGCCTATATGGCTGGTTGGACTTAATTTGACTTAATCAGGATACCGCCAGATTGGTCGGTTGGTAAAATAATATCACAAGTTTATATATTATTTTATGGGAGATATCTAAATTAGTAGTAGTAAAAGTAATTCCTTTTACCTTAGCATTTTATTTTATTGTAATTTACTTTTCAGCTTTTATTTTACTGCAATTACTTTTCAGCAGTTTATGTCTTTTATTTTCAAGTTTTTACCAGCCCTACCTATGTGTCATAACTAAAATAGTAATCTGGGGTTGTGATGAATTTCAATATCACTAGTTTATAAGGGTTAGATTATAGTTTGGGTATTATAAAGATTTATTTATTGAGTCTTAATCTTAATGTTTTTTATTAATTGGCTATTAATAAATTGATTAGGTAAACTTAAAATGAACTAGACATAGGGATTTTAAGTTTAAAACCTTAGACTCAATTGCCCACGATCTTCCTTGAGGATAGATAACCCTTTAATAGATTTCCTTACAGGATAGGAATATACCTGTCGGGCGAGGGTAGCCATAATTGGAACTTAATCTTAATGAATCCAGATAATGTGGTTGACATAGGAATATGGTTCAATTGGGTTATACTGGGTATTTGTGTCTGACCATCGACAGATGCTTTCGCATAATTTCGTGTTCCAGGTTAATAAATCATTGTATTTCCTAACTATAAAATAATCACTTCATCATTAAAATGCTATTGGAATAAATCACAACCCTAGATCTATGTATCTTTTGTTATTTTCCTTAGTATTTTCTTATGTCTTTTTATTTATCTATTTATTTAGCAAAGCCACATTCAACAAAACAAACAAACAATCTCTCTCTTCTCCATTTAATTAGATATTTGTAAATAAATAGATTCAACAATTAATAACAACAGTAGGAATTAAGTCCTCGTGGGATCGATATTTTTATACTACTTGAACGATACATGCGCTTGCGTTATACGTGTGTGTTTACGCCGGTCACTGGACTCACCTGTGCTAGCAGAGGAATCACCAGGGCCAGTTGCTCTTGCTGATGTAGATGGAGTCGCGTTAGCCTGTTTTCGATTGCCCGGTGCCATCTGCAAAAACCCATCGCATTAGCGTCATCAAATTGCTAAAACCAAGTTTGACTATAAATATTTCGAACTAAATGCCATAAAGAAAGAATAAGAGCAAGCCCCATGCAGGCAGTACGCATATCGCAGCACACTTCTTTTACATTCATGCCAAAAATAATTCCAAAGTTCATATACATATCCATACATGTCAATACAACTTAACAAAAGTTCTTATAACATCGAATGCTCACATTCGTTTTCAAATTCATTCATTCATTATTCATTTCACATATGCATTCATTATCCATATAATCTACGAGTTCCATCATACACGTACATACACACAGTCACACACAATCATCATACAACCAACCACGAAGCACATTTAACAACCAATACATCACAAGGCACACAATTAAACAATACATACATATCACGACACACCAAGCTCATCACACGACTTCTCATGCACACGCATAACCATAACAAACATTCCAAAACACGACTCAAACACTCACATACAAACATATCGTTACATATTCATAACAGTAATTGCTGCTGTTCTGGGTAGAACAGCTGCTGTTCTGCCCAGACCAGCAGTAATCTGCTACTGTTCTGGGCAGAAATTGACGTGTCGTCGTCATTCATTAGCATCAATCATCATCATTCATCATTCATCATTCATTAGCGTCAATCATCATCATTCATCATTCATCAACAATCATCATCATCATCATTCATCAACAATCATCATCATCATTCATCAACCATCATCATCAATGATTCCACTCTATGAACAATCATCATCATCATATAAATTCATCATCATCATCATCATACATCAACAATCATCATCATCATGTAAATTCATCATCAATATCAACAATCATTAGGTCATCAAAATTCATCATCATCATCGACAACCATCATCATCATCATCATCATCAAATTAAAATCAACAAGTGAGACTTACCTGTAAATTCGTTGCAGTAGAGTGTTGGAGCCGAGAATGCAGAAGAAGAGAGTGAGAGGGAGAATTTTGATCGTTTGAGCCGAGAAGAAGAGGTCACTGGTTTTAGGGATTTAAACGACATTTAGCGTCGAATTAATTTCATTTTAGCATCGACTAATTCGACGCCAAAAAGTAGGCGGTTTATTAAAATTTAGGGTTATTTTTTCGAGAAATTTAATTTTTTATATTTAGCGTCGAACAACAATTATTGACGCTAAAGGGACATTTAGAGTCGAATTAATTTCATTTTAGCCTCGACAAATTCGACGCCAAAAAGTATGTGTTTATTAAAATTTTAGGGTTATTTTTCCGGGAAATTTAATTTTTATATTTAGCGTCGAAATACAATATTCGACTCTAAAGTACAGACATTTAGCGTCGACTGTTGGTCGACACAAAATGTACACATTTTAGCGTCGAATATTATTTTTCGACGCTAAATTTCTACCACTAAAAATAATAAAAACAAATATATGATAGTTATACTATTAATAATTACGATAATATTTCAACCATATCTAAGAGTAATTAAAATTAACAACCATACATTATAATCCAGAAAACTATTAATAATTACGATAATATTTCAACCATATCTAAAGAGTAATTAAAATCAACAACCATACATTATAATCCAGAAAATTATTCATCAATCACAAAATACAGTAACTTCATTAATCACTATTGTCGTCGGTATTTGAGGATTCGTGACTGGAATCGAAGTCATCTTCAGTGTCAAATTGTTCTTCACTTGCTACTTCAATGCTCACTTCAGAATGAGGAATTATCTCAACGTCTGTACTAGCTCGAGTTAATGTGATATTTTCAGGAACGGTGACAGTTGGTCCATAAAATATTTGCGCAGTATCTTCAAAGTTGTCGGAGACTTCTTCTGTTTCATCTGATATGTCAACTCTATCTTTCTTCTGCGTGTCCCAGATGGCCCTATATTGTAACTTTTCTACCACCATCCATCCAGTTCCTAAATTAGGATCAGATATGTATATCACTGAACGTGCTTGGGTACAAAAAATGTATGGATTATTCTTGTACCAAAAACGTTGAACATCAATTGACGTTAGATGATTACGAACTTGAATTCTCCTCTTTCTGGCATTTATGTCAAACCACTTACAGTCGAATAGCACAATATGTCGTCTGGGTCGGTATATCAACTCAATGACTGACTGCAATACACCGTAGAAGTCAATTAGATCTGAGTCGTGTTCTCCTTGGACTACAATTCCAGAATTTTGAGTCACATGAGTAACATCTCGCTGTTCGGTATGAAATCTAACTCCGTTGACAATGCATCCACTGTACTCATAAGCCTGCTTTTGAGGCCCATAAGCCAAAGAAACCAACTAGGATTGCGAGTCAAATTGACCATTTTTCACTTGGTTGTTAATCTGACAATGAGAGAAATATATGTGTTAATATAACAAACTGAAATGTTTAATGTTAGGATAAAAATAAATATAAAATATTCTAACTTACAGTTGTCTCAAACCATTTAGGAAATTCTTTTCTGTGTGTTCCATCAACATTGTAGTCACCACCACATTGTAGCATTGTTAGATGTTGCCTACAATAAATTATCACGGTTAATGTATGGCAAAAATACAGTAGTTATGCACCAGAAAAACTTACGTTATATACGGTTACACTTCATCACAATTACTCAATATAAACCAATGCGCACGTTCAACTTCCTGAAGGGTTAGTAATTTGACACCTACTGCTCCAAATGGTCTGCAATTTTGACGGAACACTGTGATATCTTGGTTATTACTTGCATCTCCATCATAGTTTCGTGGCCAACGATTAAAATGAGTTTCAATATTCTGCATGTACATCGAACAAAATGTTATTGCTTCGTTTATTATAACAGCTTCAGCTATTGACCCTTCAGGGCGTGCCTTATTTTTCACATATTTTTTGTAATCTCCCAAAGCCCTGCAGATATGACAACAAGTTTGCATTAATACTAAATTCTATGCACATGAAAAAAGTTAAGAATTTTCTTATATAAAACTGTATATATATATATATATATTACCTCTTAATGGGATACATCCATCTGTAATGGACAGGACCTCCCTTTCTAGCTTCAGCCAGTAAATGCACAGCCAAATGTACCATGACATCAAAAAAAACGGGTGGTAAAATTCGCTCTAGCTTGCATAGGATTATCACAATTCCTCGCTCAAGATCGTCAATAACAGATGTGCTTAATGTCCTCTGACATAATTGTTTAAAGAAGCCACATAGATCAAGTACGACGTCGCATACATTCGGGGGGAGATAAGGTCGAATGCCAACAGGAATGAGAACCTCGAGAAGCACATGACAATCGTGACTCTTTAATCCCGTTATTGTATCATCTCTGACCCAACGTCCAATATTCGATGCATAATTATCAGGGAATTTAACCATTTTCAGCCAATCACAGAATGATTTTCTCTCCGATTGATTGAGCACAGAACTAGCAGGAGGCTTAATAAGACCTCGAGAGGTGACTTGTAAATGCAATTCACTGCGAATTCTAAGATCTTGTAGGTCCAATCTAGCATTTACAGTGTCTTTTGTCTTACCTGGAATATTGAATAGTGTACCCACTAAACTCTCAGAATTTTTTTTTCTATATGTATTACATCCAAATTATGTCGCAAACTCAGAGTCCCTCAATATTCTAACTCAAAGAAAATACTCTTTCCTGTCCAATTCAACTCTTCAGGTAAGCGTTTTCAATTTTTATCTCTATTATTAGGATGTTTACCTGGTGTGCTGTCTCTGAGATGTTGATGTTGGCAAAGTATGTCTAATCCAGACAATGGACTGGGCATACTCTGAGGTTCATGTTGACCGTTAAATAATTGACTCCTCCGCCAGGGATGACTCAACTCAAGAAATCTCCTGTGCCATGTGTATCCGATTTTATTCCGTAATCGTTGCGAAGGTGTTTGAACCGCACAAACTGGACATGCCATATATCCCTTAGTGCTCCATCCGGATAATGAACTATAAGCTGGAAAATCATTAATGGTCCATAATAATGCGGCATGCATCTGAAAATACTGCTCTGACGCTGCATCATAGGTATGCACACCCACATTCCATAATTTTTGTAACTCCTCGATCAATGGTCTCAAGTAAATATTTATATCATTACCAGGTGAACGTGGACCAGGGATAAGCAATGACATAAAAATGAACGAATCTTTCATACATTTCCATGGAGGTAAGTTATATGGAATGACAATAACGGGCCATATGCTATAAGAGTTGTACATATTCCCAAATGGGTTAAAACCATCAGAGGCAAGACCTAACCTCACATTACGGGGGTCCTCAGCGAAACGGGGGTACATGTCATCAAATTCCTTCCATTCGGTTCTATCCGCAGGATTTCTAAGTATGCCCTCCACACCGATCCTCTTTTCATGATGCCACATCATATCAGTCGCTGTGTGTCGTGACATGAACAATCTCTGCAGCCTGGGTGTTAAAGGGAAATATCGCAATATCTTTTGAGGCACTTTCTTCCCCATACCACGGACTTTGTACCGACTTTCACCACATATCGGACAATGTTCAAGTGATTCATACTCGGCACGAAATAATACACAATCAAACTTACAAGCATGAATGGATTCATACCCCATTCCCAGATCACGCAATATTTTCTTTGCCTCGTAGTACGACTTAGGTAATTCGCTTCCAACCGGTAACATTTGGGCCAGTAACTCTAACATCATATCGATACTTTTGTTGGTCATTATGTTGATCACTTTAATGTGTAATAATTTCACAACGAAATTCAAGATCGACATTCCAGCACCTTCAAATGGAATTTTTTTTGCCTCATCAAGTAGTTCACTAAATAAATTTTGATCATTTCCACTTAACACTGGCATGTCACCACTAACACTATGACCAAGTTGTGGACCTTGTAAGTCATGCAAAATATCGGTGATCTCATCATTTGCAGGTTGATTGTAACTACTGCTCCCTTCGCCGGAATCAAAAAACCGTGACTGAGAATGATACTGCTCACCGTGATAAATCCACGTACGGTAAGTTGGTGATATTCCTGGCATGTATAAATGATTATGAACTTCATCTAACCGTTTCCTTTTCCTATTCAAACATTTACACATGGACAACGAACACGACCTTCTGCATCAATGTGTTGCTTTGCGACTTCCATAAACTCATACACTCCATTACGATATTCAACACTCAATCTATCTAGAGAGCTCATCCAATTTCTATCCATTTCAGCAGAATACCTAAATATAATAATATAATTATTAGATATCATATTATAGTAATCAACATTACTAATTCATTAATACTTTATTTAAGCATATATATATATATATATATATATATATATATATATTATATATATTGGTTGATAAATTAATTAAATAGTTTACAGAAAAATTCTATTTAGTTAATTAATATACTACTCTACATATATAAATCATAAAAATTGAAAATAATAAAGAAATATGAAAGAAGATTTACCTTATCGGAAATTGATTACAATTTTATTGAATATTTTTAGGAGAGTTGTGAGGCTGTAGAATAGAAATTCTCAGATTTCAGAGGATGAAAATGAAGAGAATGAGAGAAAAAACAGAGGGGGAGAAGGGTTGGTGGCATTCTGTATTTTAATCTATATTTAGCGTCGAAGCTGATTATTCGACGCTAATTGTTACAGTTTTTAGCGTCGAAACAACAATTTCGACGCTAAATGTCTGACATTTAGCGTCGACATAAATTTAGCCGCTAAAGATTCAAGGATTGTCGGTGGAAACTTCATAAATCTTTAGCGACGCTAAATAGTCGACGCTAAATGTCTGGTTTTTTGCGTCGACACAGATTTTGGACGCTAAAAGTTTAATATTTGGCGCCAAAATTATTGCAATAGTAAAATTATTTAGCGTCGAATAATATTCGACGCTATAGTCATAATTTTAGCGTCAAAAACTGTTTTCAACGCCAAACATTCACATTTTGGGGTCGAAATTTTGTTATGTCGCTAAAAAAATGACAACTAGCGTCGAAAATGATATTCGACGCTAAAAGTGAGTTTTGGCGTCGAATATTATGTCGACGCTAAAAGCCATAATTCTTGTAGTGGTAATAAAAGAATTATATTATTAATTTCCGTCGCTAAGAATATTATTTATTTTACTATTATAAATATGTAATTTAGCCACTGATGATATCCATTTAGGGATGGCAATTTTACCCGCAAACCCGCAAAAACCCGCCCGCAATGGGTAGGATTTGGTAAATATATTAGCGGGTTTGGTGCGGGTGTGGTAATTTAAAGCAGAACCCACTGCGGGTGCGGTGCAGATTTGGTATTTAAGTAAAATATGCGGATACTTGCTGGGGGTATCTGCATACCCGCAAAAGTCATTTTTTTATTAAACTTTTGTAGGGCAATCTAAAAAAAATCCTCATGAGTGCCTCATATAAAAACAACTCACAAAACCTAAACTCCCACTCCCAAGCCCCATCCGCAACCTGCTCCTTTGGTCCTCATCTTCTGATTCGCTTCTGGATGTCTTCTAACTTCTCCATCAACCATTCAACCTGCCGTTCTAGATACTGCTAATAGTTTGCTAGTTACACGCATTACATTTTGAGTTTCTTCAAACAGGAACATTCCACTTCTTAATTCCTATCTATCTATCGTTTGTTCTCTGTTTCCAACAAAAATTGAGATCCCTTTAACAAGTTTGGGGTAAGTGATTAAACTAATGACTTTGTTGCTGAAAGAGATTTTATTTTTATTTTTTATTTTTTTAAAACTAATATGTGGTCCTGGTTTTATGTTAATGCTTGACTTCATTTTACTGAAAATGGGTTGATGATGAATCAGTGAAAGTTATTCTCTTTCGTGTTCTTTTTTGTTTTGTTGGTTGCTTTAACAATTCTTGCATAGGATGTGGAGATTGAATTGTGACTTCAAATGGCTAGTGGTTAATGGCTTTCTTTTGGGAATGTAAAATTTCCTTTGCTTTGCTTCTGGTATACATATTTCCAATTATGGAAATCAGATATTTACATTCATTTTATTTTTTTGGGGTCAATTTTGATAGTTACAAAAGTTATTAAAATGGGAATTAAAATTTATTACGAATTTTATAATTTTAGCATGGAGCATCTCATTATAATTTTATTCTTGTATTTGTGTTTAGAAAATATTAATTTTAATCTAATTGCAGGAATCATCTTGGATGGGTAGTGTGGGTGCTAGAGCTATTGATGTCGATGTTGATATTGATGTTGACGAATGAGATGAAGGATATTCCGCAAGTATTTGTGATGAAAATTGTGATAATGTAATCGTATCCCAAATGTTGGGCATCAAATTTCTTATGTATTGTTATCTATGTACTGTATTTTCATGTTGTTATCTATGTACTGTATATATAGACATTGCATGTTGTACATGTCAAATGAAAAACAAATGTAAAACAAATGCTAGCAATTAAAAATAAATTGTTTAATTATATTATTAAGAATACAAGTGAATTCAATATTTTAAAAACCCGCAAAAAATCCGTTGGGTGCCAATGCGGGTTTGGTAATTTGTTCACATATGCGGGTGCGGGTTTGGTAATGAAAATTAAAACCCGCAGTGGGTATGGTGCGGGTTTGATAATTTGTTCACATATGCGCGTGCGGTAATGGAAAACCCGCACCAAACCCTACCCGCTGTCATCCCTATATCAATTGTGTCCCCAAGAGGAGCGACTTGGTGGTCTATGGTTCAGGATCTCACCTTAAGGTCCTGGATTCGAATCCAAAGAATGTGTTTCTTGTAAGAGCATGAGACAGTCGGAGGTTTTACCTGCTCAGCTTAAGCCTGAAATGAGTGGTTTGACGGCGGGTTTTCCAACGATTCCAAAAAAAAAAAAAGATATATGTTGTTAAATATAGTGCCATAAATTAGTGTAATGGTTTAACGATGGAATTCCAATGAAAAGATTTTGTAGCTAAATGTGGCGGCATAAATTCATCCCTCAAAATAGCGCGAGAAAAATGACACGAATTTAACGATGAACTTAGAGACGAAAATTTGGTCCGTCTCAACTTTTGTCGCTAATTAGCAAAGGACTGGGGACTCTGTCGCTACTTAGCGATGGAAAAATAAATATGTTATCAATTTCTCATTTTTCTTATCTCCTCTTTTAAATTTCCTGAGAAATAAATACTAATATTTTTTAAATTTAAGGTGGCGCAAATGAATGGTGATGTGTCAAAACTTGCGGTGGACATTGTAATGTCTTGTGGTATTGAAGATGTACAAACAACAATTAAAAAAATTCACTTCTTTAAAATTTTCCACCATTCAAAAATTTTTAACTTTTCCCTATCTAAAATTTAAAAATTTTCTCTCTCTATAATTTTAAAATTTTCCACCTCTCAAAAAATTTAAAACATTTCCCTTTCTAAAATTTAAAAGTTTCCCTTATTGATAAAATCTAAAAATTTCACGCATCTTTAAAATTTTAAATTTTCTGCCTCTCTAAAATTATCGTCTTTTTAATTTTTTTTAAAATAAATAGTTACGGATAGTTACAAAAATTTCGTCGCTATTTTGCTATGGAAATTTATTCCCTCGCTAAATAGCTTCGGAATTTCCATCGCTAAATAGTGACGTAAATTATTCAGTCGCTAATTAGCTATAGAATTTTAGCGATGAAATAAAAATTTCGTCGCTAATTAGTTATGGAATTTTTCGTTGCTATATAGAGACAGAATAAAAGCCTGTCGCTAATTTTAGCGACAAATGTAATATTTTCGTCGCTTTTTTTTTTGCGACCAACAAAATAGAAATTTTTCCGTTGCTAATTAACCATTAGCAACAGAATAGCTACGGTTTTTTCCATCGCTATTTGACTATTTTCTTGTAGTGTAGATAATTTATTTTGACT
Organism: Zanthoxylum bungeanum; assembly: GCA_019454045.1. NCBI lineage: Eukaryota > Viridiplantae > Streptophyta > Magnoliopsida > Sapindales > Rutaceae > Zanthoxylum > Zanthoxylum bungeanum. Next base: position 53,800 of record SKCR01007573.1, on the reverse strand, counting down.
CCAATTTATCTTTCCCATTCCGATTCCATCTTATTTCAATTACGAATACGTAAACGCATCATAAATAGTTGGCAATATATCTTTTTCGGATGACATTTAATAAAATAAATAAGATACAATAATGATTTGTTATTAATCTCAGTCACATTTTAGTGACCTCAGTCACAATCATATTTTACGTAAGTCACTTTAAGTTCGGTAATAGTCACATTAGACTTAGTCTCACTGACATCAATTAAAATCATATTTTACTTAAGTCATATTGAGTTCAATCAAAGTCATATTATGCTCAGTCACAATCACATTTTACCTCAGTTATGACTAAAAGTTATGATGTATGTGTCTCAATCACATTGCTAACTCTAAGTCACATTGAACTCCGTCAAATTCACATTTTACCAAAGTCATATTGAGCTCGGTCATAATCATATTTTATCTAAATTATATTAAGCTCAATCACAATTAACTATAGTATCATGTAGGTTTTGGTGTAGGTTTACTAATACCAAACCCCCACCGCTTAAAAATAAATTACCAAATCATGCCAATACCTACTGTAGTTTTTATTTTCCATTAATAGACCTACCTTAATATTGGGATATATGTCTTAAAATTTCATGTAATATGTAAGATGCAATATTCATTTATCAAATTATTTTGATTTAACTCATATATTATAAATCAACTTGTATATTCTGATTACTTAAGTACTGTAATAACCCGTAAAACTTCAACTGATTTTAGTTAGATTTTATCGGATTGGTCCGGTAATGGTGGGAATTTTCAATATAAATTATACAATGTTAAAGTAGGGGGTGAGTATTGGGGATTCAGTGAGTAAATACCAAAATAAAACAAAATCAAAATAAGTATAGATAAAAATATAATAAGCTCAAAAACCTTTTTCCTATAAAACAGTTTTTCAGAAAACCATACAGGCGTCCATTACCCGAGTCGCGGGCAAAGATCGAGCAATGTTCGAACATGACCATGTCGACAGGGGTAATGGGTCATCCATTTTCCGATGGTCAAGACCCCAGAACAAGCGCCACAAAAGTTTTAAAAATAATAAAGTGTCATACAGGCTCCGTGACGGAAACATATCATATAAAATCAATAACAGATCTATCTGTAAAACACATTAAATTCATAAAATCAAATTATCAATAAAATGTGAAACAAAAATATATCATAAGAAATATAAAATAAAGGTATCCACTCACAATGCGTCGGAGATAAGAGTTATTACATCGCGGGTGATAGGTCAGGTTGACGATCTACAAACGAATAAGAACAAGTAAGATTCTTTCCGATAATCTCTAGAAAAGAATGCAACCTATTGCGAGATTTGACTTAACGAAACTTTATCTACTACATTTACCTTTTATCCGACTATGCGTAACTACATTAAACTTTCTAATAACATCCTAACCAACTTATTCATCATTAACACTGAAACTTGAAAACCTATAGACAAAGTTACAAGATCATAACTAATGAGCAAGGGGGTGTATTATCAGATATACTGTTGGGGTTGGTGCTCCGAGTGCCAATCCGGATCGTATTTATGTCCGATTCATAAATACAGACTGTTCAATTTTCCATAATATTACCAATTTTACTGGTAGCACCCTTGTCTTTTATACACTTATTCGATCTAATCTCGATTAGACTGAAACTGAATCTGATTTAGTGATACGTGTATATTAGACAAAGACCCTAGGATTTACAATATAGTGTGCAGTTACAACGTAGTTTGTAATTGACATTGGGAAGCGCACTATTAGTTGTATATCCTTAAATAAAGTTCCTGGTCAAGATTTGCTAACACGGGTCGGTTAGTAAAATCCGCTGAGACCAGTACATGTCGTATATCGTGACTTGATCCGATGGTTTATCCCAGTGAACCATGAGTCTCGAAAGACTCGTATAGACATGTAGGTGTTTATTTGATAAGACACTGAATGACTCACTGAAGGTTTCCTAATAGATGGTACACCAACGTCAATAGGAACCTTCTCGAGTTGAGCGAGCATAGTGGTCCTTCGACTTGAGATACCACAGTGGGATATATGAGTTATCCTCCACACTTTGATGGCAGTCACGTCAACGATCTATCCATGATCAGACCTCCGCCTGTTCGTTGGGTGTGGACTGATGCTCATGATATCCAGTGCGTATCAAGATAAGATCCGTCAGTCCTGTGTACAGGGCATAGGCATCATCATGTGTTTATGATCTAGTAAATCCATGGCCGTGGTATAACGTCGGAAAGTAGTTTCGAGTGTTATTTAGAGATCATAAATTGAAAGTCGACTGTATTATACCGAACAGATTTGACGTTCTGATCTATATCCCAGGTATAATACGGATGGCCTGTGACGGAGGGATTATACGTATGCTATGACCTCGACTTGTATAGTTTAGCGAGATTATCTGTGGTCGTCATAATCCATGAGTGGGTGAATTATGGACACGAAATTGGATTTCGTGACAGATAAACCTAAACTTATAGAGTCCCACAATATGAAGTGTACTCGTTGAGCACTTGGGCAACTCGATATGAATAATACAGATTATTCATAATACTTCACCGGATTAAATGAGTTAATTCGGATCGTTTAATTGTTAAACGACAACACATGCAATTAAGGGATTTTGTCCGCAAATAATTATTGTGTATTTGTATTTGATACATAATACGATTAGATACACATTAATTATTCGTCAAATGAGATTTTGACACATGCCATAAATATATGTATTTATTATTTAATGTAAATAAAAATACATATATGGTTGTTAATTAATTATTTAGTTATTTAATTGTTAAATAATTAAATAATTAAAAGTTTTATTCTTTATCATTTTATCATTAAATGAATGATATTTGGTGAGATTTAATAGGAACATTTGGCATGTAATAATTATACTTTATATGTGTGAAAATTTGATTTGCATATATAAAGTATATATATTAATTTATTTGATAAATTTTTAAAAGGACAAAAATGCCCCTAGCCTTCAATTTCGTTTTTTATATATAAAGAAAGAGAGAGTTTATTTTTTTTCATTATCTTCTTCTTCTTTTGCTGCCGTGAACCTCTCCAAAAATGGGTTTCAAATTGTTTGAAAAGATTCATGAAGATTTGAAAGAAATTCAAAGGAAAAAGCTTGGGAAAACAAAGATTGAAGGTAATTTTTCAACTCCACAAGCTTAGAAATATGATTTCTTGTTTCTTGTTGATTTAGAAGTGTTCTAGGGTTTCTTTCAAATCTGAAAAATTTGGGGCTTTTGTTTGTGGTTGAAGGAGAAGAAAGAATAAGCATGTGTGAAGTTGGTATTGGAGCTAATTAGTGTAATTTTGTTCCAATTTGTTCAAATTGTTGTTGAACAATTAGTTGCCATTCTAGAGTTATTAATCCACTCTTTGATAGCCTAGAATTGTTCTTGGTTGCTTCATGTGTGGTGGGACTTTGATTGGTGAAGGATTAATTTGACTAATCTTTGAAAATTGGATTTAAAAGCATGAATATGGTGATTTTCGGTTTTCTGATCAGGTGTGTTAAAACTGGGAATTATGTGATGTATTTGATGTGTTATAAATGTAATGGATGTAATTTGGGAGTTGGCACAATTGCCGGAAAGTATTTCCGACTTGAAATAAGTGAAAACGGCCAAAAACGGCGTTACCGGGTGGATTTTGAGCCAACCGGGTGACGGCTGTGAAAACAGTGATTCCATCACTGTTCGGGCAGCCCGTGAACTGCCCTGACACTATTGGAGCTGACCTGGGCAGTTTCCATAAGTGTCGGGTAGTCGGTTCGGTCAAAAACGAGTTTTAGGCAATTTTGCGGAAAATCGGTTTTCGTAAAAGTTTCACAAGTTTTCTCATTATTTATATTAATATATGATATTAAATAAATTGGTTAATGTGAAATATGAATAAATTGTTCATATTAGATATTGAATAATTTATTCGGTATTTTTAAAAATTTTAAAATACGATTTCGCCCGAACCCGCGCTTCCGCTGCGCCCCGACCCCAAAACCCCAACATATACAACTATGAATGCACCACCAAGACAAGCTACAAATCATCCACTTATCAAACATCACAATTATCCAAAATTTTACCCCATGGCCGAAAACTACACTACTAACTCCCACTAGATTTTCGATTTAATAACATGAAACCCTTAATCTATCTTTCTATCATTAATTAAATACCGAGCATGTATTAGTACATTCATCTATAACAAAACATTCTCCCAAAATCCTTTATATGACATCCTTAACTAATTTTCTTCACTCATCCACAACAACCTAGCATCTGTTAGTACCAAGAATGACACATTAATAATAATACAATAAGTAAATTTTCTCCAAAAGTTCTCCTCCTTCACTGCCCAAACTGCCACCATAACACCCTCTAAAATTTTTCCTTCACTTCAACACACTCTCCACTCATTACAACCAAAATAACCTTCTATCAAACCTTAAACCACCCCTATTTATAAAGGTGAGGTTGGTCAAGAAATCTCGACCAATAGCTACGAATTTTGGGAACATGGCTTGGTGTATGTCCGGGAACGTTTTACATATGAATATGGAATTCACCCCTTATTGCGAGTGGTAGATGAGTATCTTCCTTAAGGGTTGATTCAGTACTTGAATAGTTAAAGCGCTCAAGTATTTCTATTGCGAATAGAAAGATTAATATTCATAATAGTTATGAAAAATTATTCATTAGAGAATCAATGGTACTTAAGGCATAAGAAATAATTAGAAGGGTATATCGGATATTATGACCTGCTCTAATTATAAGATACTCGTGGAAGGTCAATCTATATATAACAATTATATCGATGGATGTCGATGTAGTTTGGTTTATATAAAATATCTGCAGTGACGATATTACAACTTTAGGTTTTTAGTGTAATAACCTAAAGTTAATAACACGAAATATTTAATTTAAAGAATTTTAATTAATATTTCGAAATTATTGGAGCCAGGAGTTGCCAGTCCATTTGATCCCCGTGCTAGCTCGATATACTATAACAAATCATATAATAATTGGATAATCTAATTATGAACTTACATGCAAAAATTATTAGTATGATTAATAATTATTGTCACACATGAAAACTATATTAAATAAGTTTAATATAAAGTTTTCAAAAATTCATAATTATGGGATAATCATTTAAATGTTTAAATTTGAACTAATTAAAATTTGTTTGATAATTTAATACAAAAAGTTTGAATTTAATAAGTATTGAAATTTTATTTCAATACACATAATTTCAAAATTTAAGTTACAAATTTTAATGGTGGATATTTGAATTTCATTAAGACATTAAATCAAAATTTTGTTATTACAAAATATGGAGGGAATTGTGACTAGAGTTAGAGGATTATTGTTGTAATTTTAATTACAATTAACCTAACCTAAACTCTAGCATATAAAAGACATTTTTTTTTTTAAAAAATAAAAAAATCAAACACATTTACAAAACCCTAGCCGCCTTCTTATTTTTCATTCTTTTGGTGCCCACACACATTGCACTGTTAAAATTGATACTACCAATATGGTACAAATCAACCACATCAATCTTTACAATACAATTATGCACTGTTAAGATTGTTGCCTTGAAGTGCTATTAATTAATTTTGAAGAATTTTATGCAATTCTTGTGGACTACAAGGGAGTGTAAGAGATTTTTGTTTGAATCCATAGATCTCCTCAGCCTGATCCAGCAAACTCAAGAATTCAGGATTTTGGAGGTAGCATAATTCCACAACAAATCTTTGAATTTCATCTCCTCTAACTGCAAAGACAACAAAATGGCCTTCAGGAACCACTTCAAGTTGTCTTGGAGCTAAGATTGAAAGAGCCTTTAGCAGCTTCTCCACATAAATCCTCAACATTAACAACCCTCTTTTGCTTCCTTCGCAATCGTTCTTCACCATCTCGACATGCATGATTTATTGAAAAATATGAGGATTTTGTTTGGAAAGCGTAATGGGTATGAATTAATTTTATTATTATTTTAAAGACTGAAAGATTATTAATACTGAGTTTTGCAGATGATGTGGAAGGCTCATAAGAAATTTCTTGTAATGGAGTCATTGTACGTGGATCTAAACAACCTGTCATGTTAAATGCGTTGATAGTTCGGTTGATAAGTTGTCTACAATATTGAAACTTTCTAATGTGCCGGCTATATGATCTAGTACGAAAGATATATCTATGCCATTCAATATATGTTGACTTTCTGTAGCTAAATATTGCAAGTTGCAGCTTAACACAAAAGAGCAACCCAAAACTGAATCTTTAATAAGCTACTCTGTGTTCAAAGCATATACTACCAATAGCAATGGATAGCAGCAGAAGAAGCTTCGAGTCTTGTGCAGCACAGTCTCTTTAAAATAGATTTGCCTCCTATTGGTGGTGCTTAGGATCTTACATGCAATTATTTCTCAGGATGAAACAGAATCGTGATAATTTCGGAGCACTTCCAAATCACACACAGAGTGAACGGATTTGTGTATGAACTTGATCAAAATAAAAACGAAATTTGCTCATGGGGCTCTCGATTTGGTGCTGAAAATTTTGTGGGTGTAGTGGTGTTATGTCATTGGAAATTAAATTCACCATTGATTTCTCTATTGAATATCACATTCAATAAGAAGATCATGGCATATTATGGCTAATGTTGTTACAGAATATGAAAAGCCACCAAAATTTAAAGGAAAACTTAGCTTAACGCGAGCCTAGCTCGATTCGGGCTGTATTTGTGTACGCAAGTCGTGCGGGAGCACATTGGTTCAAGGCAGATCAACCCCCAAATCGGGCCGTGATTTGCACCCCCTACAGGCGCGCGTGTAGAGAGAGCCTCTATTAGGTTCTTACCAACCCATAATCTCACATCTATATATAAGCTCTTCTAAGCTTAATTAGATTTTAGATGTGGGATAGCCTTCATTTCCTTTATTTTCCCTTCTAAATGGGTGCATTTTGTAAGACAAAGTCTCATTTACCCAAGCATCATTTTGAGCGTATCTATATACCATTTTGAAGTACTCACGGAAGAGAATCCGAATTGCTCATGATCTCATCATCTCCACAAGTGGGTCTCACTTAAAATTATGCCTCAAAATATCCAACAATGCTATTATTATAAAGCTAATTTTCCAACAATCCCTCACATGAATGAAATTTAGCCGAAAAACATAAAATAATATGTTTTGACAATAATTTTTTTCACATCAATGATCAAGTTCGACAGATCAAAACTTGCATAGGATAGGTAGATCTCAATCTTTGAACATTTCCTTGTGAAATATATTTATTTTATTGACTGACCAGTAGACGTGATGTCTTTGAACTGTTATGTCTTCTGTGTAAACGATGATACACTAAACACAAGTATCTTTCCTAACACAATTGAGTTCTCTCAGTTATGTTTTTGTCATGAACATCTGTCTGGTTCTGCAAGAGTTTCTAAGAATTGAAAACCTTATAATTCCATTTGAAATGACCTCACTTCTTTCTCACATAGGTGTTTTCTTAATCTGAGAGAAATCCACATTACTCCAGTTAGATTCCCAAAACATAAGAAACATTAATAACATAGTTCATCCTACATCCTCCCCAAATGAGAGTCGGTAACGTCCGAGAATCTCAATTAATTTTATGCTGTAAGATGGGTAATTACATAATATAAAATTATGGTTGGACACATATACACTCCTAAGATGACTTTGGGAATAATCAGTAAACTCCTCAAAATTATGATACTAGATGGTACGATGTTATACTCCGGACATCCCAGAGTATTTGGGCAGTAACTTTCTCATATAAACTTCGATTTTTATGAATTTTATATCGTTGGAAAGCTAAGATCGAGACCTACAACTTTCACGTTGAATATTTTTCCAAATTAGAATCATAATTAGGTCAAAAATGCAGGTCACATTCTGGGTGAATAGTGTCGCAAACCCATCTAGAAAAATCTCGAATTTTCTCAATTTTTTCCAAACTTTTCTTCATTAATTCAAATTACAAATAGCCCCTAGTATAAAAAGGGGACTATTTGAGCATCCCTAATTTATAGAGAAAGAGAGAAAAACGTGAGGGAGGATAAAGAGAGAAAAAAGAAAGAAAAGAGAGAAGAAGGAAGAAGAAGAAGCAAAGAAGAGAAACAAAGATCAAATCTACATGAGTTAAGAGGAAGGTTGGCAACAATTGAGATCTTGGAAAGTGAAGAAAATCAAGAAGAAGAAGGTAAAGAAACTTGACCCAAAACTTGGTTTGTTGGATTTTGAAAGTATGATGATAGAATAGGGCTATTGGCATGTTAGGGATTGTATTTTGGTGATTTATAAGTAAAGAAATTGGTTGTAGAATTAAGTATCCAAGTTTTTAAATCTTAAGGATTTAGCTAAGAGTAAGAATAATGAGATTAAAGAATGATCGAGGATGATAAATTGGTGTTAAATATGTGAAGATAAAGTTTAAATGAGATGGATTGTGTGTTAGTTATGCTAGATGATGAGAAGTAAATGTTGTAAACCTGAAAAATAGATCTGCGTCGCCACGCGCAAGGGGTCCGCGTCGCGACGCGCACTGGGGATTTTTATAGATTCATTTATGGATTGTTCGCGTTGAGACGCGCAAAGACTAGCATCGCGATGCGAACTGGAAAATTTTATGCATGTGTTTCTGGAATTGTACGCTTCACGACGCGAGGACAGACTTTCCCCAAAATAATTTTTATTCATCACAGTTTCACCTTAGCGTGTTAGAGGCAACCCTAAGGGTCTCATACCAACTCGTATAAATACATTACATCGTGGTGTACGCATGATATGCATGGAAATGATGGCAAACATTTAAATAGATAAATTTAGCCTGATTTCGTAGTATGTTTCTCAGTCCATTTTCTAATTTAGTTTATCAATTATAGATTATCACATTTTATTTTCTAATTTAGTTTATCAATTATAGATCATCGCATGAACCGTAATTTCCTTCGCCAGAGTAAACAATGCCAACCAGATTCTAAACCAGTGAGTGGACCTTTCTTTTCAAAGTTTATTTTACTTATATGTTTTTATGCCAGACTTACTTTTTAAGCACTTAGGGCATTAGCCAGATCTTACTTTCATTTATTTTAAGAAAAAACAGTTTAAGAAAGATTTGATTTACATAGCTTGAGTTTTGTGATTTTTGGAGGCATGGGGGAAAAACTCACCTCAGCTCTGACTTATGGAATTGACGGATGACATGTGCACATGTAGAGGACTGGAAGGACTGTGATACGTAACGCCCCCAGATCCTAGTTCTGGACTAGGGATGACAGATGCCCCTAGATCCTAGTTTCAGGGTCAAATAGTAGCATGGATTCGCACTCTTGACTCTAGTTCAGGGATATGTAATGGCATGTTTTGGGGACGGTGATACGTAAAGTCCAATGTCATGTACTTGCACCCCTGGCTCTACTTAGGTGTATGAGGGACGACGATACCTAAAGCCCCCATTCGTCAGATTTTTCAGAGACAGTTTTCAGAAACATATATTTCAGAAATAGTTTTCAGAGATATAATTTCAAAAGAGATAGTTTTACAGAGAAAGTTTTCTAGAAATAAAGTTTTCAGAAATAACAGCTTTATAAGAGACATTAAGAGCTTTATAAGAGACTTTTAGAAAATATTTTCATAAAGGTTTTCTAGAAAGAAGATTGCTTTCAGGAAAGCAAAGTTTTCAGAAAAGATCCGATTTGATTACTAAAATTTGAATTTTCATAAAGTATTTTAGTTTTCATTTTAAAACCATCCACTCACTTAGATCGTTCAAAAGATCTAACCCTCAACACTCTCAGTGTTTTGTTTTGTAGGTTCATGGAGGACGAGCTCGGGAGGATGGATACTGATGGCAGTCATTAGGGTATGGAGTCAATCGGGTCAAGTCAGAGAGAGAGAGCCTAGTTAGAGTCAGAGAGAAGTCATGTATCAGTCATTAGTATTGTGTTGGTCGTTGTATAAGTTAAAATGTATATTAATAAAGTTATAAAAGCGAGTGTTATTAAGTATAAAGTTATTAATGTTGAACTTGTATATCATGTTGCCAATATTGGGCAACGGTCCCATACATAAGATTTTGGATTGAGAAAGAGTATCAGTGTTGTTCACAGTTAAAAAGTCAGTGGCTTAGGGGGACAGTACAACCTATTCCCTGCCAGTAACATCTCCCGGATCGGGGATGTTACAAAGATGGTATTGGAACATGGTCTAGGGAGTCAGTGACTGCAGTGCTGGGGTCTTGTATATGTAGTATGCTCGAGATACTAGTATATAAGGCAATATCTCTCCAGTATCCAATCCTCGAGTACGTCCTCAAGCTCCATAAGACAAGTTAGTAAGCATTCCCAAGGCTACCTGAGTTGCTTCCCAATAAGTAACTCTAATTCTTGCTCTAGTTACGAATCATTCCATGATTATTCAGAATTCTTATTATAAAATTAAATTAAGCTATGAATCTAGAAAATACAAGTACTAAGAATAATTACTTAATAGAGTGGGAATAGAAAGCTATAAGAAAGAAAGAAAAGATGCATAGATGCTTAAACAGTCAAAGAGAGAAAAGTAAAGAGGCAGAATGAAATAGTAAAGTTCTAAGGATACCCACCTAGGAAAGTAGGAAGAGAAAAAAGAAAGCTATAAAGAAAAAAAAAGGAAAAATATATAGATGTTCAAGTAACTAAAGACAGTAAGTGGAAAAGATACAGAAATAGAGGATAAAGAGAATGCTAGAACCTATAGCAGTAAAAGGAATATAGTAAGCCTGAGTAAAGGTAAGAATGCCAAATAGATCTATATAAGGTTTCTTCTCTTCTATAAGAATCCTTCATTCCTTAGGAAGTTCCTTCAAGATAAACCTATAGACTATGAATATCCCGTATAGATAGCAAGTACTCCGAATAGCAAAAAATAGTAAAAAGAATAAGAGAGGAAAGAAACCAGAAATAGATATGGTAGTTCCAATGGATATGAGATGCCAAAAAGGATTTATAGAATTCCATATTTTCAAATTCAGGCCCGTAAGCAGATAAATGGAGGTCATTAGTGGAAATGCTTAGTTGTTTAAACCTAAAAATCCGATAGAAAAAACCCTGACCTATCTAGATTTTCACCACTCAGTTATACCAGTTAAGGAAGCTTCCCCGATGGAGCCAATCTCATATTTATTTCGCATGAATAATAGACCCTATCAGGATACAGAGTATCATGACAAAGAGGCCGATATCTAGTGATATGTGGATTCCTTCCATATTCTCTACCAACTTAGATAAAGGTAACCGTAAAGAAAGCCCATTACCCGTAATATTATATTTTGAGACAAAGACATCAGATCTCGAGAAGTGGTTTATCCAGAAAGGAACCAATGAGGTTTTAAGGGTAAAAGAGAAAGAATCTGACACAAGTAAAAGTTGGCAAGATCCCAGTAGTAGGAAGAAATCCATAGATCATATCAACACCAGTAGAAGCCCACATAAGTTCAAAAGGACAGACTTATGAGATAGGAGAGACTCAGGATTTAACAAAGAGTACCAATGCAGACAAGAGGTTAGATAGCAAATTTGTGGCTTATAGCTAGAGTAGAGATAGTAGAAATCTAGAAAACAGCCAGAAGAACAAACCACCAATAGTTTCAGTAGCATGGTTTATCTAGAAAGCAGCAGAAGAACGAACTACCACTAGTCTCAGTAGCATGGTTTAGAACCAAGAGATGGAATATGAAATTAGTAAGAAGGGAATAGAAAGTGACAAGAAAATTCAGTACTGATGGTGATATAAGTAGCATAGCGTAAAGACAACAACGTAAAGGAGGCCACAAAAATGGATGATAAAAGTTGTGGAACCCTAAGACATAAAGTAGTCGATTCAGGTTCTGACAGAGCGAATGAAAATTTTTCCTTTCAGTAACCTATACTCTACTAAGTATATAGAAACCCAACCAGAAGTGGGAAGTATGTGTATACCCCTTAATTTAGAGCTCAGCAAAGATTTGAATAAGTAAGAAATTGAGTGGGATAAGATAGGTAAATTACGAGATATCAAGATAAATGAACATTAGAACGGAGACTATCCAATAAGTAAAGCTCCGAAAGAGTAAGGAATCAGAGTAAGCAACACATAGCAATGCAAAAGTAAGATACCCGACTTATATAGAGTTCCCATAACTTAGACACCCAACTTATATAGGATTAGTAAAAGCATAGTACCTAAACCAAATGATTGGTGGCGATGCCATAACATGTGTTAAAATATGGAGTTTCCAAGGAAGTGAGGACTTAAGAGATTCAAGAAACCAAGATAAGGAGGAAAGTCAAATAACAGAGTAAAACTTAGAAAGGAAGAATAATAGTGAGAGTATAGTAGGAGTTTAAGAGAGCATGAGCCTTATGGAGGTTCTCAGTAAGAAGTAGTATAACTAATAGCTAGAGAGAAATTATGAGTAAAGTTAAAGGAGATAATTCATGTGGTTTTTAGCAGAAGAACCTAAGTCATGGAGTTAACACCAGATATGTAGATATGAGAGTTCTTGTTGGGGTTGGTGCTCAGAGCGCTAATTCCCCATTGTATTTCTTTGTAAATACTATTGTAAACATTTTATTATAAATAAAATAAGCAGTTTCTATAATATAATATATCTCTTTATATGGTAAAGACGTAATCGACCTTAGAATGATTAGTCATGATGCAGTTGTAAAAGCGTCGCAACTGACATTGAGTTGTATCATGACGTTGTCATTATCAGACTGTTCCTGGTCCAGGTTTACACAACTTGGTCAGTAAAGTAAACCTATTGAAACTGGTACATGTCATATACTGGAATATATGATTCCAATGGTTTTTCAATGAACCATGAGTCTTGGAGACTCGTATAGATGTGTAGGTGTTTATAGCGGATAAACACTGAACAACTCACCGAAGATTCTTAATGGATGGTACACCAACGTCAATAAGAATCGTCTCGGGTTGAGTAGCATTTGTGATTCTTCGACTTGAGATACCACTGTGGGCACATGAGACATCTTCCACACTTAGATGGTAGTCACGTCACCGATCTATTCAGATCAGACCTCCGTCTGTTCTTTGGGTGCGGACAGATCCTCAGGGTGTCATGTGTGTGTCGTGATAAGATTCGTCAGTTATGTGTACAGAGCATACATAGTCCATATATGATTAGCAATCAGATAAAAGACATGGGCCCACGGTACACTTTAGAAGTGAGTTCTAAGTGTTCTTTTAGAGATTGCTAATAGAGTGGAAAATTTTATGCATGCGTTTCTGGAATTGTGCGCGTCGCGACACGCAAGGTCCTGCATCGTGAGCGAGGGCATAATTTCCCCAAAATAATTTTATTCATCTCAGTTTAACCTTAGCGTGTTAGAGGCCACCCTAAGGGTCTTGTACCAACTCGTATAAATACAATACATCATGGTGTACACATGATATGTATGGAAATGATGGCAAGCATTTAAAGAGATAAATTTAGCCTGATTCCGTAGTATGTTTCTCAGTCCATTTTCTAATTTAGTTTATCAATTATAGATAATCGCTTGAACCGTAATTTCCTGTGGCAGAGTAAAAAATGCCAGCCAGATTCTAAACCAGTGAGATGACCTTCTTTTGAATGTTTATTTTACTTATATGTTTTGGTGCCAGACTTACTTTTTAAGCACTTAGGGCGTTAGCCAGATCTTACTTTCAGTAATTTAAAAAAAAAGCATGTTTTAGAATGATTTGATTTACATAGCTTGAGTTTTGTGATTTTTGGAGGCATGGGAAAAAAACCCACCTTAGCCCTGACTTATGGAATTTTCGGATGACATGTGCACATGTAGAGGACTGGGGGAACGACGATACGTAACACCCCCAGATCTTAGTTCGGGACTAGGGATGGCAAATGCCCATAGATCCTAATTTCTGGGTCAAGTAGTAGCATAGATTCGCACTATTGACTCTGGTTCAGGGACAAGTAGTGGCATGCTTTGGGGGACAACGATACTTAACGCCTCAATATCAAGGATTTACACTCCTAGATGTAGTTAGGCGTATGGGGAGACGTCGATACGTAACTCCCTCATGCGTTAGGTTTTTCAGAGAAATTTCAGAAACAGATATTTTTGGAAATAGTTTTCAAAGACAGACTTTCAAAAGAGATAGTTTTATAGAGAAAGTTTTATAGAAATAAAGTTTTCAGAAATAACAGCTTTATAAGAGACTTTCAGAAAATATTTTCACAAAGGTTTTCTAGAAAGATGACTACTTTCAGGAAAGCAATGTTTTCAGAAAAGATCCGATTGGATTACTAAAATATGAATTTTCATAAAGTATTTCAGTTTTCATTTTAAAACCGTCCACTCGCTTAGATCGTTCAAACGATCTAACCCCCACTCTCAGTGTTTTATTTTGTAGGTTTATGGAGGACGAGTTTTGGAGGATGGATACTGATGGCAGTCATTAGGATATGGAGTCCACTAGGTCAAGTCAGAGAGAGAGGGAGAGAGATCCCAGTTAGAGTTAGAGAGAATCATATATCGGTCATTAATATGTGTTGGTCGTTGTATAAGTTAAAATGTATATTAATAAAGTTATAAAAGCGAGTGTTATTAAGCATACGGTTATTAATGTTGAACTTGTCTATTAGGTTTCCAATTTTGGGCAACATTCCCATACATAAGCTTTTGGACTCAAAAAGAGTATCAGTGTTGTTCACATTTAAAAAGTCAGTGGTTAAGCGGGACAGTACGGCCTATTCCTTGCCAGTAACATCTCCCGGATAAGGGATGTTACAGAGTCACCCCTTATAGTGATCTGACATGTCTTTACAATTAGGTTGTCCCTTTGAACCTATGTCTTGGGATCTCCAGTCAGCTAGGTTGGGTTTTCCTTCTTATTGATCTACTATTTTAAAGGTTTTAGTCACATTCCCCTTGATGATTTCATGACTAACTCTCTGTTAATAATTTGGTAAGCGGATCTGTAATGTTATCATTTGACTTTACTTAGTCAATCGAAATAACTCCAATAAAGTGTAATTGATTAATGGTATTATTGTTGGGTTTTCTAGGTCAAACCAAGATCTAATTAAGCATATAAACGTGTGAATACAACAAAGTAAAGTAGCGGAAATACTCACTTTGATCGGCTTTTGCGATGCGAAGACAACAAAAATTCTGCTCCAAGCTTTTCCTCCTTGTTGATATTTCGGCTAAGGTCCCCATGTGTGGTCTTCAAGCTCCAAGCTTTGATTTGAGATTCCAAGCTCATGAATGGGTTTCCCTATCACCTTTGTAAGACTCCTTTGGTGTGCTAGCACTCTTGAAGATTTGCAACAAATCTTCTTCTTTCTTATATCTCTCGGCCAATGAGAGAAATAGAGAGAAAAATTGGCTTCAAAGCCGTGAGGGAGAGGAGAGAAAAAAATGGTTGTAAAACCTTGAGAGAGAGAGATAGATTAGATGAAGTGTATTGCATTTTTAGATTTCAAAAATCTAGTATCAATTACCAAATTCAAAATTGGTACAAGACTTTAAAGTCTTCAACCACTTCCATCAATCAAAGATGACAATGTGTCAATCACTAAAATGGTGACAAGACCTCCATCACTTGAATGACTAATGATGTGACGCGTGATGTGACTTGTGGGCCCTACTTGATTCGAAATCTGAGTGGGCCCGCAAACACTCCCGGGCTTGGGTTCGATAATTCCGAATTAAAGAATTTTCCGTTGCGACGTAATTAAATCAAATTTAATTAAATAATTATGCCTAGCAAATTACTATTCACGTTGCTAGCGAATTAATTCTAAATTAACTTATTCGCCTGAATTAAAATCCAATTTTAATTCCGCGTCGAAATCCAATTTCGTTTAAATATCGAATATATTATTTTATCGATTAATTCCAAATAATCGTTCTATCTCTTTTATGAATTTTATCCTAGATAAAATTCTCCGTAATTAATCCTAGATTAATTTTCTATCTCTTCTAATTAACCCAAGATTAATAATTTCGAGTCATACGTCATCGGTGAATCTTCGGGAAGCGACCCATGAGATCCCTGGATATGTTGGTAGTAAATCCGGTCGTCGGACTATCCGAACACGTACGTACCTAGTACTACGTTTTTACCAATTTACAAGAAATGGTTGGCTTCTAGCAAAATACCGTGCCTTCCCAATTCTCCAGAAATATTCTTAAAGGAATATGTAATCTATATCAGGCGTAGTATACGTAGTATAACGTATTGCGATCCAGTATCGGATGTCACGTGCTAGGCCTGGGGCTGGAATTGTGTCTGCCCCGTACGAAGCACATATCAGATCTCTGGTAACTAGTCTCTATAATAGAATAAACATGACCTAGTCATATTGTAGGCACTGTATTTTTGCATATAAGTCCCGATGATGAGTCTCGTATGAAGACACTACCTCTTTAGATTATGGAAGCCGCGGGAAACGGACGTCGGAAGGGAAGAGTCAAGAACTGACTCATTGTTGGATTTAATTCGCTGGAGTAGCTGCGGGTTCGCTTGTTGGACCTCCGTTTTAAAACACATCCTTAGCCCAAACCCCCGCAAGACACACACCAAGCCCACACATACAACAAACCAAACACCCAAGCCCACCAAGTCAAAGCAACTCACGCCCAAATCACCCTAAGCCACACGCCCACTAGTCTTCCTGTTGAGTTCTTATAAGGTCCCAAGAATCATCAAAATCAAGCAAGAAAACGCATGAATACATCAAAGGATAATGGCGGAAACATATACTCACAATGATCGGATTTGATGCATAAAAAATCACAAGTTTTCAAGCTTCTCAAACTCGCGGTAATGGAGCTCCTTGTGCTGCTGGACTGCTCGGTTTTGGTCCTTCTTGTCTCTCCAAGATTCGGCCATGGGTGGACTCCATGGAAGCTCCAAGCTTCAAGCCCCAAAAACGATTCCATGCTCATAAATTCGTTTCCCTATCACCTATGTATAACCCAAGGTGTGCTAGCACAACTTCATCTTCCTTGCTTCTCCTTTTGATTCGGTCATACCAGAAAATTTGAGGAGAAAAACGGTTCAAAACCGTGAGAAGAGAAGAAGAAAAGAGAGGGAAGAATGAGATGCGTAAGAGTGGTTGTGAGAGAGAGAAAATGATTTTAGTTTATATATTTATTTTATTTTCCAAAAACAAAACAAATACATAAATCATTTTCATATTCCAAAAGTCAAAAAGCAAAAAGCCTATTAATGCTTTTCTAACAACCATATCACTATTCACATCAATCATTCAAATCAATCAATCCAATTGTCACATCACTCAAAGTGACATTTGATTTGACGCTTGATGTGACTAGCGATTTGACGTTTGATTTGACTTGCGTGCCGCACTCGAATTCGAAATGCGAATGCGCTCGAAAATAATCCCGGGCTCGGGTTCGCTAATTCCAAATTAACAAATTTTCCGTCACGTCATAATTAAATGATTACGCCTAGCGAAATCACTATTCACGTCGCTAACGAATTAATTCTAAATTAATTCGTTCGCCCGAATTAAAATATAATTTTAATTTCGCGTTGAAATCCAATTTCACATAATATATCGAATATATTATTTTATCGATTAATTCCAAATTAATCGTTCTCTCTCTTTAATTAATATTTTATCCCAGATAAAATATCTCCGCAATTAATCCCAGATTAATTTTCTCTCTCTTCTAATTAATCCCAGATTAATTAAAGTGCGAGTCATACATCATCGATGAATCTTCAGGAAGTGACCCATGAGATCCCCGGATATGTTGGCAGTAAATACAGTCGTCGGACTATCCGAACACGTAAGTACCTCGTACTACGTTTGTACCGATTTACAAGACAAGGTTGACTTCTAGCAAAGCGCCATGCCTACCCAATTCTCCGGAAATATCCTTATAGGAATATGTGATCTATATCAAGCGTAGTATACCGAAGTATTTCGTATTTATGTCTAGTATCTAATGATCACGTGCTAGGCCTGGGGCTGGAATTGTGTCTGCCCCGTACGAAGCACATATCAGATGTCTGGTAACTAGTCTCTATAATCAGATATTCATGACCTTGTCATAATATCCCGATAGCTCGAGCATTTAAGAGAACAAGTTCTGTATCCTACGTGACCATCATCTCCATATGACTGGAGTGACACTTCCATCTTGACATCACACCCAACACACTACGATTCTCAATATACCCAGCATCGGCGTACTCAGAACCGGTTAAAGCCCTGGACGACCTCAACTAAAGTATATTGATTGTCGTATGTATTAGCGGTTCAAGTCTCGGGTTAAGACCAAATACACCTACCCTGATTGCAGACTCCCATAGACACATAGTCATACTACCAATTGGATTCCACGGGGGGTCTATCCAGAGCGAAGCTGTTTCCCGTACCATCGGTAAAACACAACCTCCTATTACACTCGCATGAGTATCCTATACCCAAATATATGAGAACTATGCCATTGTGCCCTCACAAACGCGCACAAGTGTAATACTAGTGTAGGCATTGCATTTTTACACATTAGCCCAATGATGAGTCTCATATGGAGGCAACTACCTCTTTAGTCATGAAAGTCGCGGGAAACGGACGTTGGAAGGGTAAAGTTGGGAAA
Source organism: Zanthoxylum bungeanum (assembly GCA_019454045.1). NCBI lineage: Eukaryota > Viridiplantae > Streptophyta > Magnoliopsida > Sapindales > Rutaceae > Zanthoxylum > Zanthoxylum bungeanum. Next base: position 35,084 of record SKCR01007573.1, on the reverse strand, counting down.
TGGAATTTTTGTTGGATTTAACCTCGTTATTTAGCTTCGGTTGCTTGTTGGACTTCCGTTTCAAAGCTTATCTTAGGCCCAAAACCCCATAGACCACTTACCAAACCCAAACCAAACACAAAATACCCAAGCCTACCCACAAACCAAAACCCACGCCCAAGGAGATGTGATTCATGCCCATTGCCTTATAATTTAGGTAGATACACATTTATCACATGCTAAAATCAAGACAAATCCTTTCCTAATTAGAAGAAATCAAATCAAATCCCTTTCCTAATCAAATCCAATCACAATCCTAAATTATGAGATCTATTCCTTATGAGATACCAATTAGAATAAATGTCACTATCAATAGAAATCCTATTCCTAGTCGGATAAGAAAAGTCTCCTCTCCTTTGCCTATAAAAAGAAGCCTTCACCACCCATTCAAACCCTAGCACATATCCCTCTCTCAAGCACGTCCAAGCACTTTGTGAAGCCTCCATCACACGCCCAAAGCCCTCCTTAAAGCCTCCATTGCCGCAACACCAAACCAAGACACCTCTATTGCCGCATCTCCTCTTCTTCACCAATTCCCTCTCACGCCCAAGCCTGAAACACAGCCCTCCATTGCCGAGTTCCAGCCACCATTCACAGCCCTAAAACACCTTAAAATAAGCCTCAAATACAGCCTCAAGGTCGCACCAAATACCCCCCATTCACAGCCCCAATTCAGCACCCAAAGTAGCCACTAAAACGCCCCCACTGCACCTGTGAACTGCCGCAGTTCACCTTCTGTTATGGTCAGTTTTTGTTGCGTCCATAGCCCACAAAACAGTCCTAAAATCACCTAGACACCATCCTAAAAATCTGCATAGAGTTCCCCTAGAATACCTTAGGAAACCGCAACCCATAAGCCCTCCAAATCGCCCAAAACAGTCCACTAAATCACCAAAACAGTGACCTGAAACGTAGCAGCGAAACAGCAGCGAAACAGACTTGAAACAGCAGCCCGAGCATCAAAGCAGCGAGGAAAGACATTGAGTAGACAAATCGGAAAAGCATCGGATCAATCTCCCTTCCAACGGACGTGTAACGCCCTTTCTTGAGACGACAAAAGAGGTTAGACCTGAGGGCACCCTTTTTACTTATCTTCTTTATTTTTGTTTTATTTATTTTGATATATAATTGCATGAGAGTCGTTTGAGGCATGATGTGATTGTTGGATGAGCGGGATATGTGTTCCCTTTTGTGGTATATCGGATGGAAACCCGGACGTAAATTCCATAGCCGATTCCGAATGGACGGTAGTATGGTCTGCACTCGGGATACAATGCCACGTACCACTTAAGATACACGTATCTCGTCTCATCCAAATTTGTATTTGGGCATGTTATAGTCTTTAGGTTATTCGTTTATTATTTAAAGCATGGTATAATTTAGTTTGTTATTTATTTGTTAAAGCATATTTAGGTTGTTCCTTATGCATATTATTAGTTTATGATGTGTTAAGATAATGATTTATACATGTTGATTTAATGGCTCAATATGCTCGTTGTGTTACAATACGTGGAGTTATTTGGATGAAAGCATGATTAGATCTAAGTATCATTGAGCATGATTATTGAGTAGACTTGGTTAATTCATTGCACAAATCATATCATCACAAGAGATATAAGTAAGGGACCATTCCGAACCAACGGTTTGAGGTCTTCCCTTGCGAGGGGTGAGTGCGGCCTTAAATCTTTGTCCCGGTTCACACCGGGTGGCGACTCCATGTTATTTCGTACTCCCAACTAGGCCGCGAGCCTAAAACAGCATCATCAAGTTATGTTGTCTACAACTAGTCTTTTACGTATTTATCGATGTCCAATCTCGATAATACTCTGACTAGGGATATTTAATGATTTATCCTTCGTGGACTGATACTGTCTCATATCATTCTCTGTCCAGGAACAAATCATAGGGACCTCTCATCATTTATATATCTAGGTGATCTAATCACAAATGATAAGAGTGCAATCTCCTATGTCACATAGTTAATTTGTAAAGCAACACCATGATCTGTACAAATAGTGACGCTATGGGTCATAATTGTCCAACAATCTCCCACTTGGCCTATAGCCAGTCACTCGAGTCTCTGACACCCGAACTATGTACGGTTGGCTCAAACTGCTGAGAAAAGCTTTCGTCAGCGGATTATCATGATTATCGTCTGATGCGATTTATTCGATCATCACATCGCCACGATGTATGATCCGAACGAATCAGATGAATATCGAAGTATGTATCTGGATCGTTGATGAGACCATTAATTCTTTAGCCTGTGCTGACGCCTAGCTCAGCTGCTAACAGAACTATATCTAATCTAATTAGATTTGTTATTGACCCAGATGGCTTCTATTGCTACTTCAGCTGTTGCAATTAACCCATTTTTGTTGTTTATTCGGTAACAGTATCTTGCTTGGAATGTTTCCAGCTCACTGTACCGTTCTTCAAACTGTATAGTACCTTTTGTGACTGTTAGTCGTCTTAATCGGTTATAGGAAACTTGCTACAGTGATCTCAGTCACTTCAAGTTCTCCTTCTCCATAGACTAAGACAACATCCTTTGTTCTCTAAGATACTAACGGATGTTCTTAACATCAATCCAGTGACTTTCACTCGGATTGGTCTGTTCGTGAATCCATATGCTCAAAGCATATGGGACACCAGGTCTCGTACATTTTTCAAAGTACGGTTTCTCGGAGAGTCTTTCGAAAGCCAAGCTTTCACCGATATTTATTTTATGGGAATATCATTTCCAAGAAATGACATATTATCATTATTTATATAGGACAACCATTGTCAGTGCGCTCCCACTAACCCTCTTATATACATAAGAATCTTTTCGTTTTGAATTAAATCATAAACTATTATGATTACATCAAAGCGATAGTTCCACGAACCTAATGCTTACTTCAATCCAATCATGGATCGAATAACAAGCATTATCCAAATGGATCTACCGTGGCAACAGGTAAAAGGTTGAATCGTAATCAACACAATGTTGGTAACGATACCTTTCCGCTACAAGCCTAGCTTAGTACGTTGGTATGTTGCCATCCATGTACGTCTTCCTTGAAGACTCATAAATTACCAATAGGCACAATGCCTTGTGGTAGATTAACTAGTATCCAAACTGGTTAATTTACATGAAATCCATTTCAGACTCATGACACTTTGTCATAATAAGGAGTCGATACCTTGTATCACATCCTCATACGTAGTCAGTTGGTATCCCTCAATAAGATGAACATCTTTATGAGGTGAGATCAGAAACCCATACCCTGGTTGTTTTCTGATTCTCTCCGACCTACGCGGTTCTTGTGTATTCGAAGATTAATAGTAATAGTCTCATCCTTGATGAACTATTTATGTTCCATTAAGATTCGGTGCCTTGAACAATATTACTCAGATTTTCATCGAGTTATACCATCCTCCCACTTACCACTGCATTTCGGTATTCCTATCAGGAAAACTGCATGGTGAGCAATAATCTAATTATTCTCTGGTGAGGTGTATAAGTACAATACTTATGGTATCCCTAGGATTACCTACATTAGGCACTTATCCAATTTGGGTTCTTGTTTGGTATCATCCAAACATATGCCTAGCATACCCAAATTTAACAGGAATGTGAAACTCAGTTTCTTTCCCGTTCATATCTAATATGTTATCTGTCAAACATATATTTTATGAAACCTTATTCTAAATAAGTTCTTGCACTGTTTAGCGTATCCGTTGAAGGAAATGGTAGCTCAAAGCGACTCGTGATTAACCTTATTATGTCTAACAAAATTCGGTTAATCCTATTCGGACACACCGTCAAACTGAAGTGTTTCGGGAGGAGTCCTCATTTGAAAGAATACTATACTCTTTCAAGTATATTAGAAACTTATTGCTTAAGTATTTTCTATTACGGTCTTACCGTGGCGGTTTAATACTTTAGTCGTTCTGTTTGTCTATTTCATGTCGAAACTTGAAAGTTTTCGATTTGTGTTTCAAAAGAAACACATAACTATACGCGATGCCACATCCGTAAAGGTCACGAAATATTCATAGTCATATCTAGCCTAGCTAGACACGGGCCAACTTGCTTCACTATGAATTAGGGCTAACAGATTGGTGGCACTTACACTTTTACCAAGTAAATAGTATTTTTAGGCGCTTTGCCCAATAAACTAGATTCGTAGACTTTATTTGATTGAATTCAAATTAGTCCTGGTACCCGCTCTTCAAAAGTGCGGATATACGATTCTTGTTTGATAGTGTCATTGAAAACTATGCCACAATTAAGTTTCTTAATTGATCAAATTAGTTTGAGCTATTTTTTTTGTCATGTTATATATTTGAGATATTATTTATATTCAAAATATAAATTCTGTTATTCACATCTAATGTGTTTATCTCAATATCATCTTTATATAATGAAACACTTTAGTATTTTAGAATATAAATGTACACCCGCAGCGGGTTATACGCGATATGAAGAAAATGTTCTAGTCAAACTAGTTACATTATAACAGTTTCCAAATTTAGGTACACACCCGAGGGTAGTTCCTAAATTTGGCTATCTACGGTTAAAACAGCGACTTTCGTCCCGTTTCCAATTCGCAGATAATTCTCAATCGAAGTCAGTATCCTGTTCAAACAGATTCTGAACATCAATATATTTATTTTATGTACCAGACTAAGTATCTAAAATCTAATTTAATACTAGCTGTCGAACATAATTATGACAATCATTTTTGAAGTCAGAGCCTTGCTCGTCTTCAATTCCTTCTTGGGATATGTCCTTTTATCTTCCTAGAAGATTATGATGATTTTGCCTTTGTCATTTTCAATATTCCAGTCGCCTTTGGCCAAGCCTCGGGTTTCTAGAATATTGAAGTAAGGTGCGCCTTGCGCTACTTGCCTAATTGATAACTTTGACTTGTCTCCTTGAGAATAGTCATTAATTCTCCAAGAATTATTTTATATTGCAATTTTAAAAGTACTTCTAAGATCTAATCTTTGAATATCCTTCAATTTCAATATCATACTTTAAGAATCTAATCCTTAGTTCTGATAAAGAAATTAAGGAGTCTATATGACAAGTATTATGGATTAAGCACTAAAGCTAACATTACATGAATATTCCAAATATCATGTTCCACTTATTTGCTTAACTTCAGGCTTAAGCATAGTATATTATCTTATCAAATAAAATAACTTTATTATTTTTCCAGGACCATCCTGAAATTATTCCCAATTTGAAAATTAAAGTCGTTTAAATACATTTTCACCCAGGATTATGTCTTAAACACTAATCTTTCATTTATTTCTTGATTCTAATAGTCCAACTATTTAATCAACGATTTGTGGTACTATTTATTATAATGATTATAATAGTCCAACTATATAATCAAATATAATCTAAATTAATTAACCTCAATTACATTGATTACTATAATCCAATTATAAAATCAACTGTAAACTGAAATTAATTAATTCAAATATATTGATTAATATAATCTAATTATATATAATCAACTATAATACAATCCAACTGTTAATTAAAACAACAATTTAAATATTAGTCCAACTAACATTTATTCTAACGACGAAATAATTTAAATGAGCGCATATGGCGAGTAATTGAACGAATATTGCAAATTCAATTCTGCCTCCCACTATTTTTCGGCGAGCCTCTAACCCTCTGTCAAGTACTCGGGAAATCGCGTTTCCTAGTGGGCTAGGATCCCGTTAAATATCACACAATCTTGACTTTGGCCAACAAATTGTATGATAATTAACTAGGTAGATATCTAAGATCGATTGGATCTAATCCAATTCATAGATCCGGTAGGGGGACGTCCAAGTCCGAAACATATATCTTATATATGCCAATACATCCAATGTATTACCTAACCTTTTTCCTCTGAATCAACTAAGTCTTGGCTTTGGCACAAAAAACTTAGTGATCCCAGTCAAGCGCGACTCATTGACCATGGAAAGCTTCGTAATCAATGTCGACGGACAAGAAGTGGTCTTGACTTTGGCCAACAAACCACAACTTGGACATGACACCAATATGGAACAAAGCCTTCGTGATTCAAACACATCTTCGACAAACAAAGGCCTTGACTTTGGCCAACAAACCAATGCCGTCTCGGATCTTGAGTGAGAATCCCTCAATGGAAGGAAAGAAGCTTAATATTGAACTAGGGTTTTTCGCGTGCAAATTGGAAACCAATTTATTATCTTTGTTAAGGTCTCATCATCATACACCCTTAAACATGCACTCTAAACACATAATAAAGCGCATATGAAATAAAATAATAATGATATGCGGATGGATACTTTACATTGATCCTAGATCAAATCTCTCATTTTCTCTCTCCAAAGCTAGCACTTGTATTACTTCTACCCGTTACACTACACTTCTAAAGAAACCTCATTTACATTGAGGGGAATAGGTGAGAAGAGAAATACAATGAGAATAGAGGTGATAAGGCTGGACACGCAGGTCCAATTAATAAATCCAATTTATTACACAATTTCTAAAATTGTCCCACCTGACTAATATCCATCTGATATACATTATTCATGCATCGCAACCATGTATTCATACATGCATGTTATCAATCAATCTAATACAATTAATTAATCTGATAATTAGTGATCATCCAATGTTCAAACAACGATTTGATTTTTGCTCGAGTCAAACTCGTTTTGCGAATAAGTACTCAAAGTACGAATTCTTGAATTAAATTAAACTACAACATTAAATCCAATTTAATATGCATTTAATTCTAATTCACTATTTAATTCCAAATTAAATATTACACTTTTATTAATGAACCTTTACGACTTAAATTCCAAATTTAATCGCAACGGGTCTCTAAGCCCGATTAACATCTAATATTTATTTAATTAAAGTCCAATGGGCTTTTAATTAATTTCTATAAGGCGTGGACTTTTGGTCAACTCGGGTCAAACCGATAACCAAGGTCCAATCCGGGAGTTACCCCATAAGCCTTTAAATTAATTTTGGCCCATAAGGCCCAATTAAATAATTAAGGTCCATTATGTCATAATTGGACTTTTTGGATGCGGTTTTGGGCCCAATTGGATCCAACCAAATTGGCCTAAACCTAACTTGGTACAACCAAGCCCAAAAGCCCAATTACAACCTATTAAGGCCCAATTTCTAAAATAAGCCCAAATTAATTAACTTATAAAATTCCAAATTCCATAATTAATTAACCTAAGTGTAATACACAATTAATCATCCAATTAACATTCCTAAAACATCAATTAGCCTAATTAATCATGCACTTTAATATCAAATAGTGTCCAACATAATTTTATCAAAATCAAACCCAATTTACATGCTTAAAGTCTCGGCAATTAGGGGTTTTTCAATCCGATTCGATTTCAATCCAATTGAATCAACAATCATCATTTCCCAAATCAATTCAACTCATCCAATGAATCAAAATACAAAAACACAATGAATTTCATATCCAATTGAATTCGGCCAACCCACTAATTTTGGGGAAAATATTCCAAATCAAAATTCAATCCAATTAAACTTCAATACAACATTACCCTATTGTTTTAAGTCATCTAATGATCAAAAAACAAAATTATTCCAAGACAAATTTAGGGTTCTAAATTCGGCCATGCCCAAAAATTTGGGGAAAAATGGATCCAACCAAATTTCTTGAAATTGATCATGCCCAACTTCAATTCAACCTCATTCAAGCATACTTCATCAAAAAATTCAACCAAATCATGCTTAAATCAAGTTTACCCAATTTTAACCCTAACTTTTTCATGCTTGACCAAAGCTCAAGATACCATTGTTGAGTTCTTATAAGGTCCCAAGAATCATCAAAATCAAGCAAGAAAACGCATGAATACATCAAAGGATAATGGCAGAAACATATACTCACAATGATCGGATTTGATGCATCAAAAAACACAAGTTTTCAAGCTTCTCAAACTCGCGGTAATGGAGCTCATTGTGCTGCTGGACTGCTCGGTTTTGGTCCTTCTTGTCTCTCCAAGATTCGGCCATGGGTGGACTCCATGGAAGCTCCAAGCTTCAAGCCCCAAAAACGATTCCATGCTAATAAATTCGTTTCCCTATCACCTATGTATAACCCAAGGTGTGCTAGCACAACTTCATCTTCCTTGCTTCTCCTTTTGATTCGGTCATACCAGAAAATTTGAGGAGAAAAACGGTTCAAAACCGTGATAAGAGAAGAAGAAAAGAGAGGGAAGAAGAATATGCGTAAGAGTGGTGTGTGAGAGAGAGAAAATGATTTTAGTTTATATATTTATTTTATTTTCCAAAAACAAAACAAATACATAAATCATTTTCATATTCCAAAAGTCAAAAAGCAAAAAGCCAATTAATGCTTTTCCAACAACCATATCACTATTCACATCAATCATTCAAATCAATCAATCCAATTGTCACATCACTCAAAGTGACATGTGATTTGACGCTTGATGTGACTAGTGATTTGACGCTTGATGTGACTAGCGATTTGACGCTTGATTTGATTTGCGTGCCGCACTCGAATTCGAAATGCGAATGCGCTCGCAAATAATCCCGGGCTCGGGTTCGCTAATTCCAAATTAACGAATTTTCCGTCGCGTCGTAATTAAATGATTATGCCTAGCGAAATCACTATTCACGTCGCTAACGAATTAATTCTAAATTAATTCGTTCGCCCGAATTAAAATCTAATTTTAATTTCGCGTCGAAATCCAATTTCACATAATATATCGAATATATTATTTTATCGATTAATTCCAAATTAATCGTTCTCTCTCTTTAATTAATATTTTATCCCAAATAAAATATCTCCGTAATTAATCCCAGATTAATTTTCTCTCTCTTCTAATTAATCCCAGATTAATTAAAGTGCGAGTCATACATCATCGGTGAATCTTCGGGAAGCGACCCATGAGATCCTCGGATATGTTAGCAGTAAATACGGTCGTCGGACTATCCGAACACGTAAGTACCTCTTACTACGTTTGTACCGATTTACAAGACAAGGTTGGCTTCTAGCAAAGCGCCATGCCTACCCAATTCTCCAGAAATTTCCTTATAGGAATATGTGATCTATATCAAGCGTAGTATGCCGAAGTATTGCGTATTTCTGTCCAGTATCTAATGATCACGTGCTAGGCCTGGGGCTGGAATTGTGTCTGCCCCGTACGAAGCACATTTCGGATGTCTGGTAACTAATCTCTATAATCGGATATTCATGACCTTGTCATAATATCCCGATAGCTCGAGCATTTAAGAGAACAAGTTCCGTATCCTACGTGACCATCATCTCCTTATGACTGGAGTGACACTTCCATCTTGACATCACACCCAACACACTACGATTCTCAATATACCCAGCATCGGCGTACTCAGAACCGGTTAAAGCCCTGGACGACCTCAACTAAAGTATATTGATTGTCGTATGTATTAGTGGTGCAAGTCTCAGGTTAAGACCAAATACACCTACCCTGATTGCAGACTCCCATAGACACATAGTCATACTACCAATGGGATTCCGCGGGGGGTCTATCCAGAGCGAAGTTGTTTCCCGTACCATCGGTAAAACACAACCACCTATTACACTCGTATGAGTATCCTATACCCAAATATATGAGAACTATGCCGTTGTGCCCTCACAAATGCGCACAAGTGTAATACTAGTCTTTTACGTATTTATCGATGTCCAATCTCGATAATACTCTGACTAGGGATATTTAATGATTTATCCTTCGTGGACTGATATTGTCTCATATCATTCTCTGTCCAGGAACAAATCATAGGGACCTCTCATCATTTATATATCTAGGTGATCTAATCACAAATGATAAGAGTGCAATCTCCTATGTCACATAGTTAATTTGTACAACAACACTATGATCTGTACAAATAGTGACGCTATGGGTCATAATTGTCCAACACTCCTAAATAACAAAACACACATTAAACACATGCTAAAATCAAGCCAAATCCCCTTCCTAAATCAAAGAAATCCCATAGATCCCTTGCCTAATTAAACCAAATCATATCCCTAACTAAAAAAGAATAAATCAAATTAAATCAAATCACTTCCCTAATTAAAAGATTTTCCTTATCACATACTAATTAAAAAAATATCTCCCATTAATGCACAAATCCTTCTCATTCTCAAACAAGGAAAGCCCACATCCATTTGCCTATAAAAAGAACCCTTCACCAAAACATTAAAGCCTAGACACAAACACCGACCAAATTGACTGCCCATTTCACGCACTGCCCCTCAACTCACGCCTCACTCACTGACCTCCATCAACTCCCTCACCAAACGAATACAAACAGCCTTTAACCAGCGAACACCTACACGCCACAAACAATCGCACTGCTCTCATCAAACCACTCAACCCTCATTCTTCACGCCCACAACAGACTCAGTGCTACCTCACAATCACGTCCATTGTCTCCATCTTCAACAGCCCATGCACACGTGACCAGCTCAGCCCTTCAACGTGACCAGTACACATTACTGCCTCCTTCACGCCACAAATATTACCCACAAGCAGCCAAATTCATGCCAAAATAAACACCCATCCTGCCTCAACAACACGTCCTCAAGCCCCTCACAAATAGCCTCCAACTCACGTCCATAACTTTCACTTCAAACAGCCCCACACGCCCTCAAACATACACTGCAGCTCACATCCCTAAGCCCTTGCCTTCTCAAAATCCACGTACACAAAAACACCTACCCTTATTCATCCAGCCCCCACTCACACATTGCTGCCTCCCTCACGTTGCACCCACAATCAATGCAAACCATCACTCCACTCACTGCCTTTCACAGCCGCACAAACCACCCACTGATCAGCTCTCATTGCATACCGAAAACACCCCCCAAACTACCTCACAAACTGCCGCATAAAACCCTCACTGCACTGCCCAGTTTTGCCGCAACACAACCCCGAAACTGTCCAGATTGCCGCACATAACACTGCCCAAAACTATCCATATTGTCGCACCTAAAACCCCCAAAACTGCACTGAAAACTAAATCAAAAAAACTGCCCAGAACAGTGACAAAAACCGCAGCCCCAAACCCCTCTAAAACCGCAAAAACAGTGGCCTAAATTACCTTAAAACAGTGACCAGAAAATACAACACAAACAGCAGCGAAACGGAGTGAAAACAGTAGCCCAAACAGCGAAATAGGGAGGAAAAACGTTGGATTAGTGAACCAAGAAAGTTGTGGAATATCAACCCTTCCGACGGCCGTGTAACGCGCTTTCGAGAGACGACAAAAGAGGTTAGACCTGAGGGCACCTTCTTTATTTATTATTCTTCGTTTTTATTTATTTTAATATATTATCGCATGAGAGTCGTTTGTTGATGCATGATATGAATTCCGGGTGAACGGAATGCGTGTTCTCTTTTATGGCATATCTGATGGAAACCCGGACGTAAATTCCGTAGCCGAATCCGAATGGATGGTAATGCGGTTTGCGCTCGGGATACAATGCCACATACTACTTAAGAGACACACGTATTTTGTTTCATCCAAACACGCATGCGAGCATGATTTAGTCTAGTATGTTATTTATTTTTTTTAGCATGATTTAGTCTAGTATGTTATTTATTTTTAAGCATGATTTTGTTGTTTATTTTTAAGCATGAGTAGTTATTTGTTTTGCGTTTGGAATTTGTATTAGGTTTATGTTGTTGTTTGCTTTTCGCATTATATAATTGAAATATGTTCATGAGATTGCCGTGTGTTGTCATGTGTTATGAGGACTTACTTTTCAAGCATGCAAACTTAGACATAGAATTTATCTTTATGAACATGAACTAGATATAGGTTGTTCTTGAGCATGTTGCATAGATTCGGTTAAGATATTGCACAAATCACATCATTACAAGTGGCATAAATAAGAGACCATTCCGAACCCAACAGGTTTGAGGTCTTTCTTGCGAGGGGTGAGTGCGGCCTTAAATCTTTGTCCCGGTTCACACCGGGTGGCGACTCCATGTTATTTCTCCTGTTTAGTTACCCGTGAGCTATTCCGTACTCCCAACTAGGCCGCGAGCCTAGAATAGCGTCGCCGATTTCTATGTCCTACACTAACATCTCTTTAAACCTCTCCCAAGTTTGATAAAGGGTTTCACTGTCTTTCTGGGAGAAGGTAGAGATTTTTCTTTTCAGGGCATTCGTTTTATGGTGTGGGAAGTATTTGTTAAAGAATGTTTGGGTCATCTCGTCCCATGATCCTATTGACCTAGGTCTCAAAGAATACAACCAGCTTTTAGCTCTATCCTTAAGGGAAAATGGGAAAAACTTAAGTATAATTGTGTCAGTAGTCCCAAACCGGTCATAGAAGGTCGCTACAACCTCTTCAAACTCTCTAATGTGCACATAAGGATTCTCGTTCTCCAAACCATGAAAGGTTGGGATATACTGTATCATTACGGGTTTAAAATCTATATGTGGTGCATTAGGATGAAACATTATGCATGATGGTGTAGCTGTGCGAGTGGGGTAGAGGTACTCCTCAAGAGTCCTTATGGGAAGTCTCTTGTACTCACTTTGTGTGTGCTAGATATAGATGGTGTGGTAAAAAGATTATGAAATAGACTTTATGAGTCTGAGTTTTCCTCTGCAATCCTAACAAATCTATCAAACCTATCCCTACGTCTAGGCATGCAATTAAACACAAGTAAAACAAGAAAATAAATAATGGAATAAACTAAAAAAAAAAAATCAAAACTAAAATTAAAACTGAAATAAAATAATAAATAATTAAATAAATAATAAAAAATAAGGGTGGAACGAAGTTACCGCTTTTGTTGTTGACCAAGTAAACCTGCTCATTTTGCTTGTAAACCGTCTCCCCGGCAACGACGCCAAAATTTGATTACGCCCAAAAACTACTCGCGGTTATCGCAGTATAGTTGGGGTGTCGATTCCTCTGAGAGATTGTTACAAGGATCTAATTCACTTAAACAAAATGTTAGCAGTAACTTAATGAAAATAGATAGATTGAATTGGTGATGAAAAATAAAGATTATGAAAAGTATGCATGAAATATCAATAGAGAGAAGCAGCAAAGCGTCATGATTCCCTTTTTTATCAACATCTTATATTCAGTTATTGATTCCTTTTATTACTCAATTGAAGGTTTCACATCCCAAACCAACAATCGGAAGATATTTAATTCAAAATACATTAAATTCTAAAGTAATCGATGATTTACTTTCTCAATGTTAACAGCACACAAAGTTATCATTATGACCTATCTAACGTTGATAATATACATATGTAATACTGCAGCAGAAGATCGACTCATAAAATAACTTTACCAGTCACAACTGTTGGACAATTATGACCCATAGCGTATCTATTTGTAAAAGACATTGTGTTTTTGTACAAATTAATTATGTAGCAATGGAAATTGTCTTTTATCATTTCGTAATTAGATTACTTAAATGTGTGAATGATGAAAGTCTTTATGATTAGTTCCGGATTGATAAGATATGAGACAATATCAATCCATAAAGGTTTAATCATTAAATATCCCTAGTCGTAGTATTATCGAGACTGGACATCGATAATGCGGAATAGACTAGTATTGCACTTGTGTGTGTTATGGAAGCGTAACAACATAATTCTCATGTATTTAAGTATTGGATATTTATGCAAGTGTGATAGGAGGTTGTGTTTTACCGATGGTACGGAAAACAGCTTCGCTCTGGATAGACCCCGCGGAATCCCATTGGTAGTATGACTATGTGTCTATGGGAATCCACATCAGGGTAGGTGTATTTGGTCTTAACCTGAGACTTGCATCGCTAGTACTTGCGACAATCAATACGCTTTGGTTTTGGTCGTCCAGGACTTTAACAGGTTCTGTGTACGCCTCTTCTGGGCTTATTGAGAATCGTAGTGTATTGGATGTGATGTCAAGACGGAAGTGTCACTTCAGTCATATGGAGATGATGGTCACGCAGGGATACAGAACTGGTTCTCTAAAAGGTTGCAACCATCGGGATAATATGACTAGGTCAAGATTATCCGATAACAAAGAGACTAGTTGCTAGTGATCCGATATATGCTTCGTACGGGGCAGACACTATTCCAGCCCCAGGCCTTGCATGTGACATCCGATACTGGATCGTAATACGCAATACTATGTATACTACGCCTGATATAGATCGTATATTCCATTAAGAATATTTCTGGAGAATTGGGTAGGCATGGCGCTTTGCTAGAAGCCAACTTTGTCTCATAAATCGGTAAAAACGTAGTACTTGGTACGTATGTGTTCGGATAGTCCGACTACCGGATTTACTGCCAACATATCCATGGATCTCTTGGGTCACTTCCCGAAGATTCACCGATGACGTATGATTCGAGCATAATTAATCTGGGATTAATTGCGGAGAGACTTTATCTTGGATAAAGTACTATTTGAAGAGAGAGAAAGATTAATTTGGAATTAATCGATAAAATAATATATTTGATATATTAAACGAAACTAGATTTCGACGCGGAATTAAAATTAGATTTTAATTCGGGCAAACGAGTTAATTTAGAATTAATTCGTTAGCGACGTGAATAGTAATTTTACTAGGCATAATTATTTAATTAAATTAGATTTAATTACGTCGCGACGGAAGTTCGTTAATTCGGAATTAGCAAACCCGAGCCCTGGAGTGTTTGCGGGCCCACTTGCATTTTGAATTGAGTGGGGCCTACATGTCACATCACATGTCACATCACATGTCACCTTAAGTTGCTTTTGGTTGATGGGTTTGGTGGTGTTGGTTGGTGGCTCTCTAATACACTCCAAAGTCAAGCTTTGATTGACTTTTACCAACAAATTTGGTATATTTCATTTAATTGTTTTTTTTTAAAAAAATTTACACAAGTCTTCTATTCTCTCTCATTACCACAAAATTGAAAGAAATTTTCCTCTCCCCCATTGTTTTCCATTACCGAAACTGCTCAAGAACAAGATAAAAAATTGTGGCAATTTTGAGTGCTAGCACACACATCAAAGGAATCATATCAAGGTGTTAGGGAAACCAACTCAAGAGCTTGGAATCACAAGACATAGCTTGGAGCTTGGAGGATCCCTTGGCCGAATTTCACAAAGAGTTCTTGGAGAAAATTTTGTTGTTTGACGCATCCAAAGCCGATCAATGTAAGTGTGTTTCCACCACTCTTCTTTGATTATTCATTCACATTTCTATGCTTATTTTGATTTTGAGACTAAACCTAGAAACCCAACAATGGTATCTATGAGCCAATTTGAGCATGAAATGAATTAGGGTAAAATTTGGGTAAAATCAATTTGAGCATGATTTGATAAAATTGATTGATTGAGTATGCTTGAATGATGATGTTATGAAGTTCTATATGGTCAATTTTATGAAATATTGATTGGATCAAATTTTTTCCCACACATTGGCTTGGCCGAATGCTTAATTACCCTAGGGTCATGGTATTTTTTGTTTCGTTTTTCATTGGATGACTTGAAACGATTGGGAAATGTGATTTAAAATTCAATCGGATTGAATAACAAAATCGGATAAAATAACCCACCATTGCCGTGACCAATCTAGCATGTAATGACTTGATTTTTTGATTCAAAAATGTTGGACATAAGTTGAACAAATGGATACATAATTAATTAATTAAATTGTATTTTGGAAATATTAATTTAGATAATTAATTGATGTATTACACTTTAGTTAATTGAATTATAAAATTTGGAATTTTAAAATTTGATTAATTGGGCTTGATTTTGAATTGGGCTTGAAATTGTTGTATTTGGGCATAATGGACTTGGTTGGGCCAAGTTGGTTTAGGCCACTTGGATTGGATCCAAATTGGGCCTAAATCATTCCATTAAGTGCAAATATAACAAATGGGCTTTAAAAGTTTAATTGGGCCGAAATTGGTTTCTTGGCAAATGATGGTGATTCCTTAATTGGGCTTGGTAATTGGGTTTGACCCATATTGACCAAAGCCCATGCCTTATGGAATCAATTGAAAGCCCATCGGACTTTAATTAAACAACATTGGATGTTAGTTGGGCTTTGAGACCCGATTAGATTAGATTTGGAATCTAAGTCATTAAAGCGCATTAAAAGTGT
Source organism: Zanthoxylum bungeanum (assembly GCA_019454045.1). Classification (NCBI taxonomy): domain Eukaryota; kingdom Viridiplantae; phylum Streptophyta; class Magnoliopsida; order Sapindales; family Rutaceae; genus Zanthoxylum; species Zanthoxylum bungeanum. The sequence continues at coordinate 18,887 of SKCR01007573.1, read as the reverse complement.
AGTTATTTAATTTGGAATTAAATAAATGAATTAGTATTGAATACGAATTAAATTAGATTTAACGAGTAGTTCGATATAATTCAATAATTTGTACTTTGAGTACTTATTCTCAAACGAGTTGGACTCGCGCAAAATCAAATCGTTGTTTAAACATTGGATGATCACATAATTCAAGATTAATTAAATGGATTAGATTGATTGAATTGCATGCTATGAATGAATACATGGATGTGTTGAATGAATAGCGTATATCAGATGGATATTAGAAGGGAAAGGGAAATTTTGGAAATTATTGTAAATTTGGAATTTATAAATTGGACCTGCGTGTCCAGCCTTATCTCTCATTATTTCTTTGTATTCTCTTCTCACCTAATTCCCCTCAATGTAATGAGGTTTCTATTATTGTATTATGTAATTGGGTAGAAGTAGAATAGTGCTAACCGGGGAGAGGAAAAAAAGGGGAGTGATTTGTTCTAGGAACAAGTTGTTAAATATCCATCCGCATATCGTTATTAAATCCTTTCCGCACCTTATTATGCTTTTAGAATGCATGTTTAAGGGTGTATGATGAGACCTAACAAAGATAATAAATTGGTGGCCAATTTACGTGAAAAACCCTCAAAACATATTAAGCGATATTTCCTTCCATTGAGTGATTCTTACACAAGATCCAAGATTGGCATTGGTTTATGGCCAAAGTCAAGACCTTTGTCAATCACGGATGTGTTTGAATCATGAAAGCTTTGTTCCATATCGGCGTCTTATCCAAGTTGTGATTTATTGGCCAAAGTCAAGATCACTTCTTGTCCATCGACATTGATTACGAAGCTTTCCCACGTCAATGGGTCCCGCTTAACTGGAATCATTAAGCTTGTTGTGCCAAAGCCAAGGCTTAGTTGATTCAGAGGAAAAGGTTAGGAAAATATATTGGATAAATTGGCATATATATTGTATATATATTTCGGACTTGGAGGTCCACCTACCGGATCTAGGAATTGGATGAGATCCAATTGATCTTCGAGATCTACCTAGTTAAATATCATACAGCTTGTTGGCCAAAGTCAAGGTTGTGCGTTTTTAAACGGGATCCTAGCCCACTAGAAAACTGGGTTACCCGAGTACTCGACAGAGGGTTAGAGGCTCGCCGAAAAATAGTGGGAGGATAGTATTGAATTTGCAATTTCGTTCAAATACTCAGCTTTACGCGCTTTCAAATATTTCGTCAAAATTATTTTATTAGTTGGACTAATATAATGTTATTTTTCTTGTAACAGTTGGACTGTACCCTACATTGTTAATAGGATAATTAGATTATCGCAATTAAAATGACTAGAAAGAACAGTGTCCGGGACATCATCATGGGCGATAATGTCTTCAACGGCACTAACTTTTCCGATTGGGACATGAATCTAAGGATAGTCCTTCGATCCGAGAGGCTGCTATATACTATAGAGAGACCTCTTGGGCCTAAGCCCGGATCTAATCAGTTGCTCGAGCTAGATCTTTGGAAGACACATAGTGATGACAACGCAACTGCTCAATCTATCATGCTTGCTGCTATGACTCAGCAATTCCGTCGATAAAATAAGGGATTGGATCCCTATAAATGTTGGCGAAGTTGAATGATCTACACCGATCTAACCTTAGATCGCAAATATATGAGTTACAAAAGAGGCTCTTCTGTGCTCGGATGTCGGAGGGTAAGTCTATTGAACATCATGTGACACAGATGATTGCCGATATTGAGCAGCTTTGACAAATGGGGATTGTCTTTGAGATAGAGACCTCTATAGATTTGATCTTGCAGTCTCTCCCCGACATTTGGAGTGGGTTCATCATGAACTACAATATGATGAACCAAGAGCAGACTCTTGGAGAGCTGATGTCCATGCTGCGTGAGCAGAAAAGGAACTTCTTAAGGGAAAGAAGCACGAGGGCACTTCGCTTCTACATCTCGGACTCTGAGGGCTGGGCCCAGGGCAATGGAGGTATCAGAGAAGAAGAAAAAGAAGGGCAAATGCAAATCGTCAAAGGCTTCTGGGAAGCATAAGGAAAAATCTCAGGATGTATGCCTTTAGTACGGGAAGCGAGGTCACTGGAAGTGTGACTGCCGTGAGTACAAGGCGCTCCAGAGGGAGATAAAGGTGGGCAAGGCACCGGCCTCAGGTATGTTAATTATAGAAATAAACATGACTATTTCTAGTTTTAAAAATTGGATTTTTGATTCTGATTGTGGTACTCATATTTGTACTGATGTGCAGGATCTACGGATTAGCAGGAAACTGGGGTCAGGAGAGATTGACCTGCGTGTTGGAAATGGGACATCAGTTGCCGTTTTGACTGTTGGTACTTTTGTTTTGGAACTCCCATCGGGGCATGTACTTGAACTAACAGACTGTTATTATGTACCTAGTTTGACTAGGAATATTATTTGTATCTATGTTAACCCAATGTGGGTATACTTTTGTATTTCGAAACACTGGTGTTTTTATGTATAAAAATGATATAGAAATTTGCACTGCTGTTGTAAATAATGGGCTTTATATTTTAAATATAAACCAATCTCAAAAATGTAACAAACAAAAGGCTTAAAGTAAGTCATAAAGATGAAACTTATATGTGGCATTGTCGTCTGGGACACATAAACAAGACTCGCATATCCACACTTTCGAAGAGTGGGTACTTGGACGAATTTGATCCAAATTCATATGACGTCTGCGAATCTTGCTTATAGCAAAATGCCTAAATCACCTTTTAGCGGTAAAGGTGTACGTGCCACCAAACTGTTAGCCCTAGTTCATAGTGATGTTGGTGGGCCTATGTCTAGCCAGGCTAGAGGTGGTTATGAATACTTCGTAACCTTTACGGATGATGCATCACGTTATGGTTATGTGTATCTTATGAGACACAAGTCGGAAACTTTTGAAAAATTCAAAGAGTTTCGACACGAAGTTGAAAAACAGACCGGTAAAAGTTTTAAGAAATTACGGTCGGACCGTGGTGGCGAATACTTAAGCAATGAGTTTCTTGACTACTTGAAAGAATATGGTATTCTTTCACAGTGGACTCCTCCTGGAACACCGCAATTAAACTGTGTGTCCGAACGGAGAAGAAATCGAACTTTGTTAGACATGGTAAGGTCAATGATGAGTCACATTGAGCTACCTATTTCCTTCTGGGGATATGCATTAAACAGTGCAATACTTATTTGAATAAGGTTCCGTCAAAGTCTGTCAACAGACTCCGTATGAGATATGGACAGGAAAGAAAACGGGGTTTCTCATTCCTGAAGATTTGAGGATGCTGGGCATACGTCAAACGTTTGGAAGGTACCAAACTTGAACCCAATCGGATAAATACCTATTGTAGGATATCCTAGGGAAACCAAAGGATATTACTTCTATCACCCACAAGAGAACAAAGTATTTGTTGCTCTACATGCGGTTTTCCTTGAGAAGGAATCCTAAATGCGTGGTAGTGGGTTAGCGGTAGTGGAGGAAAGTAGAACTCGATGAAAATCGAAGTGATACTGTTCCTAGCATAGAATCCTCAACGGAACATGAACAGTTCATCAGGGATGAAGTGTACCATAATCTTCGATTACACAGGACCATGAAGGTCGGAGAGAGTTAGAAAACAACCTGAGAGGTATGGGTTTCTGATCTCACCTCATGTAGATATCAATCTCATTGAGGAAGACGAGCCGGCTACGTATGAGGATGCGATACAAGGTATCGACTCCGGTTTATGGCAAGATGCCATGAAGTCCGAAATGGATTCCATGTACACCAATCAAGTTTGGACACTGGTTGATGCACCAGAAGGCGTAAAGCCTATTGGACGCAAATGGGTCTTCAAGAAGAAGACCGACATGGATGGCAATGTACAAACGTACAAAGCTAGGCTTGTAGCGAAGCGGTATCGTCAACGAAATGTGTGTCGATTACGACGAACTTTCACACCCATTGCCATGATTAAATCTATTCGGATAATGCTTGCTGTAGCTGCATATTTCGATTACGAGATATGGCAGATGGACGTCAAAATCGCTTTCCTTAACGGAAACCTTTTGGAGGATATTTATTTGCAACAGTCTGACGGTTTTGTCGTGCGCGACTTCAAACAAGGTTTGTAAGTTAAATCGATCCATTTATGGATTGAAGCAAGCATCGCGTTCTTGGAACCAACGTTTGATGAGATCATAAAAGAATATGATTTCGTTCAAAGTGAGGATGATCCTTGTGTATATAAGAAGGTTAGTGGGAAATCACTAACATTCATTGTCCTTTATGTTGATGATGTATATTGCTTATTGGCAATGACATTCCCATGTTAACGTCGGTGATGTGAAAGCTTGGCTTTCATTGAAATTCTCCATGAAAGATCTGGGAGAAACAGCCTTTATTCTAGGAATAAAGATCTACCGGGATAGATTAGAAAGCTGCTTGGACTCTCCCAGAGTACGTACATTGACAAAGTTGTTGAAGAGATTCAACATGGATCAGTCTAAGAGGGGACTGTTGCCAGTGTCACATGGCGTCACTCAATCTAAGGACATGTGTCTTAAAACTCAAGATGAGAGAGACAGCATGAGTCGGGTACCGTTCGCCTCGGTAGTCGGATCGATCATGTATGCCATGATATATACGCGACCTGATGCCTCCTATGCTTTGAACATGTGTAGTCGCTATCAAGCCGATCCAGGTGAAGGTCGCTGGATGGCGGTTAAGAATATCCTTAAGTATCTTAGACGAACTAAGGATGCTTTCTTAATCTATGGAGATGGAGGAACTTGAGGTAACTGGGTATACCGATGCAAGTTTCAAAACCGACAAAGATGATTGTAAGTCACAATCCAGGTATATATTTTGTTTGAATAACGGAACAGTGAGCTGGAAAGTTTTCCAAGCAAGACTGTTGTCGATTCAACAACAGAAGCGGAGTATATCGCTGCAGCTGAAGCAGCAAATATTAGGAGTAATTCCGTTAGCAGCTGAGCCTGTTCCATTGTGTTGTGATAATAACGGGGCTATAGCGCAGGCTAAGGAACCACGGTCTCATCAACGATCCAAGCATGTTCTTCGATGTTTCCATCTGATTCATGAGATCATACATCGTGGCGATGTGAAGATCGAGAAGGTCGCATCAGAGGACAACATTGCAGATCCGCTGACGAAAGCCATTCCTCAGCAATGTTTGAGCGATATGTATATAGTTCAGTGTTTAGATGCTTGAGTGACTGGCTATAGGCCAGGTGGGAGATTGTTGGACAATTATGACCCATAGCGTCACTATTTGTAAAAGACATTGTGTTTTTGTACAAATTAATTATGTAGCAATGGAAATTGCCTTTTATCATTTCGTAATTAGATTACTTAAATGTGTGAATGATGAAAGTCCTTATGATTAGTTCCGGATTGATAAGATATGAGACAGTATCAATCCATAAAGGTTTAATCATTAAATATCCATAGTCATAGTATTATCGAGACTGGACATCGAATGAGGAATATACTAGTATTGCACTTGTGCGTGTTATGGAAGCGTAACAGCATAATTCTCATGTATTTAAGTATTGGATACTTATGCATGTGTGATAGAAGGTTTTGTTTACCGATGGTATGGAAAATAGCTTCGCTCTGGATAGGACCCGCGGAATCCATTGGTAGTATGACTATGTGTCTATGGGAATCCGCATCAGGGTAGGTGTATTTGGTCTTAACCTGAGACTTGCATCGCTAGTACTTGCGACAATCAATACGCTTTGGTTTTGGTCGTCCAGGACTTTAAAAATTTCTGTGTACGCCTCTTCTGGCTTATTGAGAATCGTAGTGTATTGGATGTGATGTCAAGATGGAAGTATCACTTTAGTCATATGGAGATGATGATCATGCAAGGATACAAAACTGGGTTCTCTAAAAGGTTGCAACCATCGGGATAATATGACTAGGTCATGATTATCCGATAACAAAGAGACTAGTTGTTAGTGATCCGATATATGCTTTCGAACGGGGCATACACTATTCCAGCCCTAGGCCTTGCATGTGACATCTGATACTGGATCGCAATACGCAATACTACGTATACTACGCCTGATATAGATCATATATTCCATTAAGAATATTTCTGGAGAATTGGGTAGGCATGGCGCTTTGCTAGAAGCCAACCTTGTCTCGTAAATCGGTAAAAATGTAGTACTTGGCACGTACGTGTTCGGATAGTCCGACGACCAGATTTACTGCCAACATATCCAGGGATCTCTTGGGTCGCTTCTCGAAGATTCACCGATGACGTATGATTCGAGTATAATCAATCTGGGATTAATTGCGGAGAGACTTTATCTTGGATAAAGTACTATTTGAAGAGAGAGAAAGATTACTTTGGAATTAATCGATAAAATAATATATTTGATATATTAAACGAAATTAGATTTCGACGCGGAATTAAAATTAGATTTTTTAATCGGGCAAACGAGTTAATTTAGAATTAATTCGTTAGCGACGTGAATAGTAATTTTACTAGGCATAATTATTTGATTAAATTAGATTTAATTACGTCGCAACGGAAGTTCAATAATTCGGAATTAGCGAACCCGAGCCCGGTAGTGTTTGCGGGCCCACTCGTATTTTGAATCGAGTAGGTCCCACATATCACGTCACATGTCACATCACATGTCACCTTAAGTTGCTTTTGGCTGATGGGTTTTGGTGGAGTTGGTGGTGGCTTCTAATACACTCCAAAGTCAAGCTTTGATTGACTTTTACCAAACAAACTTTTGGTATATCATTTAATTATTTTTTGAAAACAATTTACACAAGTCTTCTATTCTCTCTCATTACCGAAAATTGAAAGCAATTTTCCTCTCCCCCCTTGTTCTTCCATTACCGAAACTGCTCAAGAACAAGATAAAAAATTGTGGCAATTTTTGAGTGCTAGCACACACATCAAAGGAACCATATCAAGGTGTTAGGGAAACCAACTCAAGAGCTTGGAATCACAAGACATAGCTTGGACCTTGGAGGATCCTTTGGCCGAATTTCACAAAGAGTTCTTGGAGAAAATTTTGTTGTTTGACACATCCAAAGCTGATCAATGTAAGTGTGTTTCCACCACTCTTCTTTGATTATTCATTCACATTTCTATGCTTATTTTGATATTGGGACTAAACCTAGAAACCCAACAACAACTATGTTCCCCATCACACACGTAGAAGAAGCATGACAATCTTATATTCAAGTTGGTTAAAACACAATATCTGGATTATAAATCGAAAGATAATAAAGAATAAAAAAACATCAATTTTATTAACATTAAAAATATTTAAGAATCAAAACATGAACATAAGAAATCAATTAAAGAGTTCATCCTTAGCTTGCCTAGGAGATTAGTTGTCCATGTAGAAGAGACACAACCTGGATAGATTGGAGAGACATCATGTCTGGCTTGAGGCTCTTTGTTCTCTCTCTCGAAGTTGTGTTTGTGACTCTTTGCTATGTGTTTCTCTGCTCTGTTTCTCCCTCTCTTTCATTTTTTATGGTTTATGACGAGCTTTGGTATTTATAGATAAGTCCCAGAGTCCATATATGTGTAAAACACGTCCAAAATAAGTTTCAGGAATATTACTGGGGCACCAGAAAGTGGGTGCCGCGGTGCCTAACTAGCGGGAAGTTTGTAAGGATAGCTTCATGTGGAGGCGTCGTAGCGCCAAGAAGTGGGCGCTGCGGTGCTAGTGCTTCTTTGCTAGTTTGTTGTTTCTGTGTCTCCGCTCTTCTCGTGTACTTTTTGATGCGTCCGTTAGGCTCTGAAACATGTGTAATTGCTCAATTCTTCATGCTACATACATGCTTTCTAATAACAAGACAACCAAATAACTATAATTAAGATTAAATACATAATAATCAAGCCGAGTTAGCGTGTTCAAAGTACACTTTCATGCACTTATCAACCATCAATAGGAATCTCCTCGATTCGAGTAGTAGCATAAGTAATCCTTTGACTATAGGATAACATTGATTTTGTGTGAGATCCTCCACACTTTGATGCCATGTATGTCGGAACCTTTCATGGTCTGACCTCTAGATGTTCGTTGGGTGTGGACCGATGCACTTAGTAATCAAGTGCGAAGAAAGATAGGATTTGTGGGTCCGTATGTGCACCATAAGGGGTTTAGGTATCCATGCGAGTAAAGTCATTATTCTTAAAGATTTGACCAAAGGCAATCACCTAGGGTGATCGCATCAGTTATGAGAATTGTTGACATATCAACATGAGATGTGTGCTTCAGAAACACGACGGTGTATTCTATTTTTCCTAAGCACAACTCGGATAGCCTAAGATGAATGGTTTGTTAAAAATATGTGATGACCACAAAATCTATAGTTCAAAAAGGTCGTACGTGTTCGGAGGTGGCCGAATTGCGTACATATTAGCTAGCCTTATATGACGAACGCGTCTGAACATAGAGAGTCCTAATATGAAGTGTACTCGTCGAGCACTTGGGTAGCCGATTAATTTTGATAAAAGATATAATTCGATATTATAATTATCAACTAAGATATCAAGTGTTACTGGATAACATTGATATTTACTTTGACCTAATTGGATTAATTCAATAATTACACAAGGCTTAATTGTAAAATCATAATTATCTCTACCATTTGAGGATATTATGACAATTATAAGTATGTAATAATATATGGTTTTGGCTTGATTTAATTGGATTAAATCAAAGTGTCAAACATTGAACTAATCCATTTCCTAATCCTTGTCTTGATTTAATTGGATTCAATCAAAGTGGTAGACAATGGAGATTAGTCACATCTAATTATACATATTTAGACAAATTAGATTAAGCCTACATAAAAGTTGATTACAATATATATTAATTAAAAATTTCATAAGTTTTGCTATAAATAACAAGCTTTAGGAAGGTTTTAATTAAGCAAAGCAAAAGTTTGAGAAAGCTAAATACAGCAAGTATTAGAGAAATTAGCCTAAGTTAGAGAAGTGTTTAGAAAACCTTTGTGGGGTCTATACAACATTTCATCTAGGAGAAATCAAGATTGGATCTTGGGGTGAAACTTGCTAGCATTGGAATCAAGATAGGATATTGGAGTCAAGATAATCCTTGGAAGTTCACAAAATATTTCAACAAAGAGAAATAGATTGGATCTTTGAATCAACCTTGCTAGGTAAGTTTGATATTCTCTAAAAGCTATATTTTTCATTAGTGAGAAATATATTATTGAATTATATATTAGATACATAATGTTGAAATTAAGCTAATTAATTTTGTTAGGATACTTTGGAAGTATAACACAATAGGTTTTTAATTAGGTCAAAATGTTATGTTAGACATAGACATAAAATTAGAGTTTGGAACTCTAGATAGTAGTTTAGAGCTAAGGCTACCATTCTAGAATCACTGATCACCTTTTGGAGCTTATAAACCAAGTTTGAAGTCTCACCGGATACGAAATCCTCTGGTTGTTCCATATAGATATCCTCCTCAATAAATCTATTTAGGAAAGCGGTTTTCACATTCATCTGCCATATCTCATAGTCATGATATGCAGTAATGGCTAAAATAATCCTAATGGATTTTAGTATGGCTACTGTGAAAAAGTTTCCTCATAGTCAATCCCGGAGACGTTGAATGTAAGTTTTCACTACCAGTCGGGCCTTAAAGGTTTCCACCTTTCCATCGGGCCCTCGCTTCCTTTTGTAAACCCATTTACAACCAATAGGTTTAACTCATTTAGAAAGTTCAATTAAGTCATAGACTTGATTGTCATGCATTGAATCCATTTCGGATTTCATGGCTTCCTGCCATTTTCCCGAATCGATATCCAATATCGCTTCTTTATACGTAGTCGGATCTGTTTCCTCCAAGAGAAGAACATCAAGGCTTGTATCAGATGTTAAAAATAGTCTTTCAAGAGGCCTTGATATTCTATTCGATTTACGTAGAACCTGTGTTGTAGATCTTTCACCTATTTGGATCTCTGGTTCTATTCTCAGTTCTTTACCATTGGCATCAAACTCATCAAGTTCAATCTTTCTACAACTCCCACCATTTCTCAAAAATTCCTTTTCAAGAAAAAGTGGCAAAGAACAACAAATACATTTCGTTACTCTCAGAATCATAGAATTGATATCCCAGAGATTTTTCAATATATCCAACGAACCTATATTTATACCATATGGGTGCTAGTTTATACCACTGCGCGATTCTAACGTATACAGGACAACCCAAATCTTTACTTGCCTAACACTTGGATTTCTACTGAACCATATCTGATAGGGGGTCATAGAAACAGATTTTGATGGAACTCTATTAAGTACGTGGGCAGTAGTAAGTAAAACGTAACCACAAAGGTAATAAGAAAGATCTGTATAGCTCATCATTGTTTGCAACATATCCAATAAAGAACGATTTCTACGCTCAGACACATTATTGTGTTGAGGTTTTCCTGGTAGGCTATATTGGGCAAAAATTCCATTCTTCCTTAAATAATTTCTGAATTCTTCACTCATGTATTCACCCCCTTGATCTGATCTAAGGCACTTGATGAATTTACTGGTTTATTTTTCTACTTCGTTTCAGAATATTTTGAACTTGTCAAATGTTTCTGACTTATGTTTCATCAGATAGACATATCCATATCTAGACTTATCATCCGTGAAAGTCACAAAGTATGTTGAACCATCATGAGCGGCATGATTTAATGGACCATACACATTACTGTGTATTAGCTTTAATAAATCTCCAGCATGGTGTCCAACTCCAAGAAATTGGGCCTTTGTCATCTTTCCTTTGATACATGACTCACAAATTAGATAAGGATCTAAGGTAATATTTTCAATAAAACCATCATTTACCAAATTGGATAAGTGTCTAACACCTATGTGGCCCAATCTCATATGTCATAATTCAGTATTATTTAATTCAGATTTCCTACTTGTATTTTCCTCTACATTAAAGACATCTCTATATGTTTCCAAAATATAGTGACCGTTTGATAAAGAAAATTCACATTTCAATAAATTATCTTTATCATATAAACATAAAGTTTAATCCTTAATGTTTATTTTATATCCCTCTTTATCTAATATTGTCAGTGATATTAATAGTCTGATAAGTGAGGATACATAATAAAAGTCTTGTAAATTTAATTTACAACCATTGGGGAGATTTAAAACAACTGTTCCTATGACATTAACATCCAATGTCTTGCCATTATCAACTCTAAGCTGGATCTCTCCTTTATTCAGCCTTCTTTTTACCCTCATTACCTGCAGAGAGTTGCAAATATTAGTAAGACTGCCAATGTCTAACACTCATCCACTATTTGCATCTAAGGCCAATGATATGTCAATAATTGGAAAAATACAAAGCGTATCTGAGGGTCCTTCTTTTCCTATCAGCTCTAGACATTCATTCTTCCAGAGTCCAGCCTTCTTGCAATATAGACATTGATCATGAGATATTTGTGATTTTGTGCCTTTGCGCTTCTTGGAGTTCTTCTTTGCAATCTTCTTCTTCCCCATCTTTATATTCTTTGACTTCCCAGAAGTCTTCAAAGAGCCAGCTCTACCATGGAGGTACAAAATGGGGTTGCCTTTTCTCATATCATGCCCCGCCATGCGTAATATGGTATAAAGTTCTTCATAGCTGGATTGCATCGAGTACATATGGAAGTCAAATACAAAACCAGCATAAGATCCAGGCAAAGAAGACAGAATCAAATTACGGCCCAGCCGTTCATCAATCACAATGCGATATCATTCCAGATATCGGAGCTGGTCGATCATGTTCAAAACATGAATGCTGAGAGCTCCTCCATCCTTGAGTTCAGCACGGAACAATTCCTTAGAGCTCCGATAAATTTCGATCTCTTGATTTGCTTCGAACAACTCCTTGAGTGTTCGCATAATGCTCCAGGCATCCGATACCTCTATGTACTGTCTTAGCAAATCTGGAACCATTGATCCCAAGATGTAGGATTTCACCTTCCGGTTATCATCCTTTCATCTATTAAAAGTTTCTCGCTCTTCTGGAGTTGAGTCATGATCGATTTCAATAGGCAGTGGATTAATAGTGATATAAGTCAACTTTTCAAACTCCAAGACAAAGGGCATATGCTCATTTCCCATTCGAAATAGTTCTCGGCTCATTTTAGCTTATCGGTATCCAAAAGTCTCATCAATGGATTAGCGGAAACCATCTACAAGACAACATTTTAAATAGTAGTATAATATTTTTCATTTCAAAGATAATAACAGTAATTGATTATAGAATTTTAAATCTATTAGTGATTTCCCACTATTTTATGTAATTCCGTAATCTCCCTTAACGGAAAAATAGAAATTTGATTATCAAAATTTCATAGCGGGAAGTGGATTCCATGACATTTACTCGAGCCTCATAATAATGACGGTATTGGTCTTTATAAGCTCTTTAGGTAGACCTCCAAGGTCAATCACATTCATGTGACTCCAAGTTTAGTCTTGAACCGTTTCTTATCCTCATAATAATGATGGTATTGGTCTTTATAAGCTCATTAGGTAGACCTCCAAGGTCAATCACATTCATGTGACTCCAAGTTTAGTCTTGAACCGTTTCTTATCCTCATAATAATGATGATATTAGATTAATATGTATTCCAGATGTGTACTTATCAACGTGCACTAATGAGCTTCGTATGTACACTCTCACACTAATGACAATATTGGGTGACTGTGTTAACTCATCACGCTACATCTATTATTTTACCGGAGCGACCTAAGTTCCGAACACTTATACCCTCACAATAATGACGATCTTAGATATAAGTAGTAAGAACTCATTTATCTCCGTATTGACAAGACAGACCATCCAATAATGCTCCAACATTACTAATACTATTACTTAAATAAAGTAATCACCTAATCATGAGAGATTTATGACAATCAAATCATTAATTTAATTAGGTCAAAATTTTAATTTAAAACATGCAATACATATCCAATATGACTTATTCATAATTAAATTAAAATTACTATGGTATAGATTCAAAAACATGCATTGTGTGGTTAAGCCTTGCTACTGATACCATTCTGTTGGGGCAGATGTGGAACCCCTAGGGTCGGATCGGTGTCCCGTGTAGTGGAAATGGGTCTAACTCATGGATATGAAAAATGGATTTAATATTAAAATATTTAATGAAATATTATATTCCATTACGAGTGCATAGGAAAAACCGGGGCTGAATCGGAGTCCGGAAACTCAAAAATGAAGAAAAATAAATTAAGTGCGTGCAGTACGTACGCGAGCGTTACAGTACACGGAAGCACTGTGCACCCACTGCGCGCGCGCACTGTGCGCCTAGCCCATTTTTTTTAAATTTGTTTTGAAAGAGAGATGAAGGAATTATGGTCTTTTACCTTAATTTCTTATGATCTTCCCTAAATACTTCAAAAACACCCAAAATTAATTTTTAACATCAAAACCAACATCAACACATGTTATAGAACAAAAATCAAGTTTTTTAAAATGTCAAATATTTTTACAAAAACATAAATTTATTCTAAATACGCGTTTGCGTAAATTTTGAATCCAAAACACAAAACAAATTAGAATCCCACAATGAAGTGACTCGTGAACAATTCTAGGTCACCCAAAGGTGGTCAAGTGATTCTAGAATGATAGCCTTAGCTCTAAGCTATTATCTAAAGTTCCAAACTCTAATTTTATATCTATGTCTAACATAAATATTTTGACCCAATTACAAGCATATTGTGTTTATACTTCCAAAGCATCATAACACAATTAATTAGCCTAATTTCAACATTATGTATCTAATACATAATTCAACACTATATGTCTCACTAATGAAAAATATAGCTTTTGGAGAAGATCAAACTTACCTAGCCCAAGGATTAGCAAGCCCGAATCTAAGATCCAATCTTGATTCCAATGATAGCAAGCTTCACCCCAAGATCCAATCTTAATTTCTCCTAGATGAAATGTTGTAGAGACTTCACAAAGCTTCTCTAAACACTTCTCTAATTTAGGCTAATTATCTAATTCTTGCTTGTATTTAGCTTTCTCAAGCTTTTGCTTTGCTTAATTAAAACCTTCCTAAAGCTTGCTATTTATAACAAAACTTAGGTAGTTTTTAATTAATAAAAGATGTAATAAAATTTTAGGTGAGCTTTATCTAATTTGTCCAAACATGTATAATTAGGTGGGACTAATTTACATTGTCTACCACTTTGATTTAATCCAATTAAATCAAGACAAGGATTAGGAAATGGATTAGTTCAATATTTGCCACTTTGATTTAATCCAATTAAATCAAGCCAAAACCACATATTATTACATACTTACAATTATCATAATATCCTCAAATGATAGAGATAATTATGATTTTACAATTAACCACTTGTGTAATTATTGAATTAATCCAATTAGGTCAAAGTAAATAATCAATATTATCCAATAACACTTGATTATCTTAGTTGATAATTATAATATCAAATATCATCTCTTATCAAAATTAATCGGCTACCCAGGTGCTCAACGAGTACACTTTATATTGAGAATCTCTTAGTTCAGACATGTTTTTCATATAAGCCTAGCTAATATGTACGCAATTCGGCCACCTCCGAAGTCGCGAAGAACACGAACGACCTTTCTGAACTATACAAGTTGAGGTCATCACATATGTTTAATAATCCCTCCAATGAAGGCTATCCAAGTTGTGATTAGGAAACATAGAATACACCGTCAAGTTTCTGAGGCCCACATCTCATGTCGACATGTCCATAATTCTTCATAACTGATGCGATCCACCCTAGGTGATCGACTTTGGCCAAAGTTTTAAGAATCATGACTTTACTCACATGGATACCTAAACCTCTTATGGTACACATACAGGCCGACAAATCCTATCTTGCTTCGCACTAGATTATTGAGTGCATCGGTCCACACCCAAAAAATATCTAGATGCCAGACCATGAAAGGTTTCTAACATACATGACATCAAAGTATGAAGGATCTCCCATAAAATCAATGTTATCCTATAGCCAAAGGATTACATATGCTACTCGACTCAAGGATATTCCTATTGACGGTGGTGTGTACTTCAAACTATTAGGAATCACCTATGAGTCTTTCAGTTTTCAGTCCAACCAGTACCCACACATCTATACGAGTTTCCAAAACTCATGGTACATCATGTTAAACCATTGGAACTCTAATTCCAATATACGACATATGTTAGTCTTCTAGGTTATAGGAATTCTACAGTATTCCAAAACTAATGACTAGAAATATTTACTTTAAGAATAGATTACAATAGTAATACTTATCCCAATGTCAGACCACCTAGTGCCATGTATTATTACAAGACTATTCTACGGTCGATGTCATTCTTAGCATATATATACATCAATCTAATACGCATACTGACAATACCATTAATAAGGTATGAAATAAAAATATGGTTATTTTATTAATAAATAATAAAATATACAATTCGTATTGGCACTCCAAGCACCAACTCCAACAGACAAGTTATGGTTTACCCCAAAACTTATGGAGGAAAGTCCTACTTTCCACCAACTACGTTCTGAACAAGTTACCTCATTAAAGATTGTACAAGACACAATATGAATTGTGGATAGGTCACACATCTTCCTACAAATACATTAAAGTGTGGGGTGTATCACCAAAATTATGGTACCTAAACCTAAAAAGGTAAGAATAAAATAAAAAATTATATTCATCAGATATGCTCATAATAGTAGTGCGTATCGATTTTTGGTACATAAATTTGAGATTCCAGATATAAATCCAAATATGATAATTGAGTCAATGAATGCGACATTCTTTGAAGAGACTTGTAAAGTTAACAAAGAACGGAGCCTCTCAAAAGAAAATTGATACTGCTATAAGTAGGGATCAAGTTAACCAAGAATCAGATGAACCTGAAAAGGTTGAGGAAAATGAACCTAAACGTAGCAAGAGAGCAAGAACGTCTAAGTTATTTGGATATGATTTTCTAACATACCTGTTAAAAATGAGCCTAAAAGCTATAAATAAATGATGTCTTCTCGGAGGCTCCTTTATTGAAAGAGGACATTAATAATGAGATTGATTCTATCCTACAAAACCATACTTGAGAGTTGGTTGAACTTCATCCGGAATGTAAATCGTTGGGCTACTAATGGATTTTCAAATAGAAGATGAAGCCAAATGGATCGATAGATAAGTACAATACAAGACTTCTCATAAAATATTATAAACAAAAAAAAGGCATTGATTACTTTGATACATATTCAACAATAACTCGCATCATATCCATAAGAATGCTTATAGTCATAGAAACTATACTTGGTCTTGAAATACATCAAATGGATGTAAAAACGGCATTCTTAAATAATGAATTGGATGAAGAGATTTACATAGAACAATTAGAAGGTTTCAATGTTCTTGGACAAGAACACAAAGTGTAAACATGTATAATCCTTATATGAATTAAAATAAACACCTAAGCAATGGCATGGGAAATTTGATAAAGAAATGTTGTCAAATGGATTCAAATTCAATGAGTATGATAAGTGTGATAGTCAATCGGCTATTGTGATAGTCCAAAATATAATGTATAATAATAAGTCTCGACACATACGTCAGAGACATAATAATACAAGGCATCTACTCTCAAGCGCCATAATTTCAATAGATTATGTTAAGTCAAAGGAAAACCTAACAGATCCACTTACTAAAGGTTTACCTAAAGAGAAAGTTGAGTAGTCATCGAGGGGAAAAGGGTTTGAAGCCTATAAATTAAAAATTATCACTGTGGAAACCCAACCTAGCTGGCTGGATATCCCAAGATCTAGGTTCAAAAGGGACAACTAAAACTTTGTGTAATTTAAACCAAACATTGTAGAGTTTTATACTTTTTCCCATTCCTGTGATGACACAGAGTACCGTATGTCAATGTTACATTAAGCTAAGGCTTTTAATGATCACTATATTAAGAGAAGAGTCCTAATAGGGGTAAAGACATAATACATTTTTTAGTCGATCACATATTTCAAGTAAAAAGTGAGGCCACTTCCATTGGAATTTTTAAAAGGCTGGATTCCCTAAAGTACTTGATGAAGCCAGCCAATATCAATGTTCCTGACCGAATTGAACATAATCGCATAATGAGAAATAGTCGAAGTGAAACTGTGTGATGGCTATAATCCTGGTTTACACTCACAGTATAACAATTCAATACCATGGGTCACTAGTTTGCCAAATAAATTCGATATTCGTTTACTAGGAAAGGTTCAAGGCAAAATCTACCTATTCCAATGTAGTTTTATTTCAAGGAAACTCTCTTAAGTGTCTACAATGATATTTAGAAAATTTTAGGGGAATGTAAAGAATTTTCTAAATATAAAGGCGCGCGCGCGTGTGTATAGAGAATGAAAGAATATAATCTTTAATGAGAAAGGTCATAACCCTTAAGGTCGAAAGGTTTCCTTGAAAGGTCATGACTGATAAAAGAATACATATTTTGACATAGGGGTATCTTTACAAATGCAACCCTCTATGTCTATAAATAAGTCTCTTTGTTTCTTCATTTGGCATTTATTCTTAGACTTGAATTCATAAATTCATTTATATTATAGAGTCTAAAGTTTTCCAAGTGAGAGAGTTTCCACTATTTTTCATAATTCAAGTCCTTGAAGAAAGAAATGCCCGTTTTATAAGAAACAATCAAGTATCATGTGAGAATGTTAGCCACAAGAGATTCGTAGTGCACCGAGGCGGAGCTAATAAGTTTTTAAGGATATAAATTTTCTCGACTTGGTTTAAGTTAATCATCATCTACATAATACTTTTCCAGGTTTTTTCTAACTCTTAATTATTGTGTTCAATTCATGATTTTCTTGATTTTTATTTAATGATTTTGATTTAATATTACACGTTAAAAATGGTAAATAACACATCCCGCCCAACAAGTATTCAATAATCTATGAATAGCTTAATACTTTCTCTTTTTTTCTTCAATTGTTACTCATTTTCTAAGTGATGGGCGATCCATATTTATAGTGATGGATCAGCCTCACTTCAAGAATGATTTTTACCCTAATTAACACTCATGTGCATTATTTTAAACCTGACCCGGTCCATTGACCGGGGGTGGTGAGAGGGTGAAGGGTCAGAGGTCAGACGGGAGTCGACAATATATTATTATTTTATTGTGTATTTATATATAAATATGATAAAAATGAATAATTTTTTTTAAAAAAATACAATTAACACTAATTTAATATTTTTAAAATATTATAGTTTTTTTTACCAAAATTATAACTAAAATATAGTCATAAAATAAATTTTTATTTTAATTTGAATATTTTTATTTTAAAAAAAGAAGTCAAAATCCCGTCTGACCCAAGTCCAGTTCGATCGCGTGGCGGTTCAATCGATCGAGTCATAGGGTCTTGGAACTGGTCAATGACAAGCTGATTTTTGTGGGTCACTCGAACTGGCCAAAAGACCGGTCCATTAACCAACTGTCCGGGTTGCTCTTAGTCTTAAATCATTGCTTATGTGCTATTGAGTTACTATTGATATTTTCTGTCATTAAGTATTGATCTACGTGAGTTTCTATTGGCTATAGTCCTCCTAAGTAAACCAACAAATAAGAGGTCATACATGTGCATCAAGATGCGAGTGATTCTTTGATTATCTATAGAGCTCATAATTTCCCATCCATCAAGCTCTGGAACGTTCTTGAGAGAGACATGCCACTAAAATCCTGATCTCTTAAAAGGAAAAACACATGGCTGTACGAGCTAAATTTGGGCCAGGGTCATTTTCGACTTTTCACTTCAGGTCTTAT
>SKCR01007572.1:0-56493 GCA_019454045.1 Zanthoxylum bungeanum | reverse complement strand
TTCGATATGAGATGTGCGCCTCAGACACTTGATGGTGTAATCTATGTTTCCTAAGCACAACTCGGATAGCCTACGATAGAGGGATTGTTAAACATATATGATGACCTCGACTTGTTTAGTTCAAAAATGTCTTTCGTGTTCTTCGTGAATTCGAAGGTGGCCGAATTGCGTACATATAAGCTAGCCTTATATGATGAACATGTCTAGACTTAGAGAGTCTCACAATATGAAGTGTACTCGTTGAACACTTGGGTAGTCAATAATTTTTGATAATAAATAATATTTGATATTATATATATCAACTAAAATAATTAAGTGTTATTGGATAACATTGATTATTTACTATGATCCAATTGGATTAATCAAAAATCACACAATGACGTTTTTATAATTTCATAAATATCTCTACCATTTGAGGATATTTTGATAATTACAAATGTGTAATTATATGTGTATTTGTCTTGATTTAATTGGATTAAATCTAATTGGTAGACAAAGGCGATTAGTCACATCTAATTTTACATATTGAATTAAGCCTACCTAATATTTGATTAGGACTTTTATTAATTACATAAGTTTTGCTATAAATAGCAAGCTTGAGCAAGGTTTTAATTAAGCTAAATGAGCTTGAGCTTGAGAATGTTAAGCTTGTCAAAGCTAAAATAAGCAAGTCTTAGAAATATTAGCCTAAGTAAAAGAAGTTATTGGAGAGGCTTTGGAAGTTCTATACAACATTTGAACAATGAGAAATCAAGATTGGATCTTGGAGTGAAACTTGCTAGCATTGGAATCAATATTGGATCTTGGAGACAAGCTTGTAAACTTTGGAAGTTCTCCATAATATTTCAACAAGGAGAATAAGATTGGATCTTGTAATCAACCTTACTAGGTAAAGTTTGATATTCTTTAAAGCTATGTTGGTCATAAGTTAATCATCATTAACGAAACATATATTGACATATTATGTATTAGATACATAATAAAATAGTTTGATGTTAAAATTAGGCTAATTAATTGTGTATGGATACTTTGGAAGTATAAACACAATTTTTAAGTGATTGGGTCAGGGTATTATGTTAGACATAGATATAAAATTAGAGTTTGGAACTCTAGTTGATAACTTAGAGCTATGCCTACCATTCTAGAATCACTTGACCATCTTTGGGTGACCCAGAATTGTTCATGAGTCATTTCATTGTGGGATTCTATTTTGGTTTGTATTTTGATTTAAAGAAATGCATATATATATATTTAGAATATATATATGTTTGTTGTATAAGATGTGTTGTGGTTGGTTTTGAAATTAAAATTAATTTGGGTGATTTTAAAAGTGTTTAAGATTTTAATTTTTTTTTTTAAAATATGTATATGTTGATGCTTCAGCACAACATATGTGCGCTGCACTATGATACAACGTAGTTTACCGCTATGCAGCATGCTGCTGGCAGCAATATGCGCATCAACATGCTGCTTGCGTTGGTAGTATGCTATACAAGTAGCATGCTACGCAACAACATGATACTCAGATTGGGTAACGCACCTCATCTTCGATTTTATCTCGATTTAGTTTTTCCGGACTCAGATTTATCCCAATTTTTCGCTAAACACTTGTAATGAAATATTTTATTTCATTAAAATTTTAAAAATACATCGATGCTAGATATCCACATGTTAGACTCACTTCCACTGCGCGAGGCAGTGATCCGACCTTAGGGGTTCCATATACGCCCCAACAGAATGGTATCAGAGCCGGTCTTAACCACATAACATATGTTGTATGTTTGACATGTATTTGAATGCCTCTATATTTTAATTTAAATATGCATAAGTTATATTGGATATGCATTGCATGTTTTAAATTAAAATTTTTATTTTGACCCAAGCATGTTAATGACTTGATTGTCATAAATCTTCCATGATTAAGTCATTACTTATTTAAGTAAATAATATTAATAATGTTGGAGCATTATTGGATGGTCCGTCTTGTCAATACGGAGATGAATGAGTTCTTACTTCTTATGCCCAAGACCGTCGATAGTGTGAGGGTCTAAGTGCTCGGAACTTAGATCGCTCCGGTAAAATATTAGATGTAGCGTGATGAGTTAACGTAGTCATCCAATACCGTCATTATTGTGAGGGTGTACTTACGAAGCTCATTAGTGCACTTTGACAAGTATACATCTGGAATACGTCTTAATCCAATACCGTCATTATTGTGAGAATAAGAAACGGCTCAAGACCAAACAAGGAGTCACATGAATGTGATTGACCTTTAAGGTCTATCTAATGAGTTTATGAAGGCCAAGACCTTCGATAGTGTGAGGCTAGAGTAAATGTTATAGGATCCACTTCCCGCTATGAAATTTTGATAGTCAAATTTCTATTTTTCCATTAAGGGAGATTATGAAATTACGTAAAATAGTGGGAGGGAGATTACGAAAATACGTAAAATAGTGGGAGGGCACTATTAGATTTAAAATTCATTAATCATATTAGTATTATTATATTGAAATGAAAATTATACTGCTAGTGTTTAATTGTTGTTTTGTAGATGGCTGCGGCAAATCCATTAGCGCGATTTTTGTATTCTAATCAACTGAAAGGAGTCGAGAACTATTTTGAATGGGAAATGAACAACGACCTTGACTTGGAGTCAGAACGATTGAGAACATTATGATAGATGAAAAACTACGCCAAAATATGATTTTGTCTTATTTACCAGTTACATATGTTGGCTTTGTGATGCATTCGATGCAAGCCGTATATAAAGAGTTTCATGAAATATTATGCTCGGCGGAACATGATTTGAAGAAAAAGAATCTCACTTTATACCTCCATGGTGGAGCAAGCTCTTCAAGGACTTCTAGGAAGTCTAAGCAGATTAAAATGGGAAATAAGAAGAAGGATTTCAAGAACAAACTGTAAGACCGCATTTAGCTCGTGATGTATGTCTACACTGTAAGAAGTCTGGACACTGGAAGAAATATTGTCCAGAGCTGAAAGGAAAAGCAGGAATCCCACATATGTTTTATATTTTTCCTATTATTGACATCTTATTAGCCTTAGATGCAAATAGTGGTTGGGTGTTAGACACCGGTAGTCTTACTCATATTTACAACTCTATGTAAGTCATGAGAGTTAAAAAAAGGCTAAACAAAAGGGAGATCTAGCTTAAAGTTGGCAATGACGAGACATTGAATATCAAAGCCATATGAACATTTGTTAACGATCTCCCTAAATGAATGTAAATTAGATTTACATGACTGCTATTATATACCCTCTCTTATCAGACAGATATATCTTTACCGATATTGGATAAAGAGGGATATTATAACATCCCCAATCCGGAGAAGTTACCGGCAGGGAATAGGCCGTCATATTCCCCTGAGCCTCTGACCTTCTGAAAACTGTTAATCTCAATTCATATATAAACTCATGCATGGAACCAATGCCCAACTATGTCAACATAAATGCATAACATTTTTCATACTAAATACTCAATTTTAGTATACATTACAACTTTGACAGCGAATACTTATAATGCATTACATAAGCAATCTTTACTATATGACACATGACATTTGTTAACTCTGAATGAACTAAACTCTATCTATGACTTGACCTGATAGACCAAAATCCCTAGTGACTGCCATCAGTATCCATCCTCTCGAGCTTTTCCTCCGAGTAAACCTGTAAAATAAAGAACTGAGAGTGTTTAACATCCCTGATTTGGAGATGCTAGCGGCATAGAATAGGCCAACCTATCCCTCTCAGCCTCTATCTCTCTAACAACTGCTAATCTCACTTATATACATACTTATGCATGGGACCAATGCCCAACTCATCAACATAAATGCATAACACTTTTTCATATTAAGTACTCAATTTTACAACACGTTAACAACTCTGATAGTAAACCACTTATAATGCGTTACATACACAATACATGACATTTCATGACTCTGACTGAACTAGACTCTATTTCTAACTCGACCTGGTGGACCAAATACCTTAGTGATTGCCATCAGTATCCATCATCTTGAGCTCGTCCTCCGATTGAACCTACAAAATAAAGAAACTGTGAGTGTGGGGGGTTAGATTGTTTTAAAATCCATGGTTCTAAAACCAATTTCATCTCAAATCATCTTTTCTGAAATCTCTTCTATCACTTGAAAACAACTTTCTTCCTGGAAAACTTTTCTGAAAACTGCTTTTGAAAATCTGGTTCTAAAAACCTGAATCTGAAAGATTTGTTCTGAAAACTATTTCTGAAATATATGTTTATGCAAACTATCTCTGAAAAACCTGACTTATGGGGGCGTTACGTATCTTCATCCCCCATATGCCTAACTAGAGCCAGGAGTGCAAATACATGATATTGGGGCGTTACGTATCGCCGTCCCCTAAAACATGCCACTATATGTCCCTGAAACTAGTGATCTTGGGGCGTTACGTATCGCCGTCTCCTAAGCCACTGAACTAGAAATGGGGGTGCGGATCTATGATACCCTCCAAGCTCTGAATCTATGATCCATGGGTATCTGTCATCCCTAGTCCTGAACTAGGATCTGTGGGCGTTACGTATCCCCATCCCCCCAATCCTCTATATATGTACATGTGCTGTCCGTCAATTTCATATCTGAATCAAGTTACATACTAAGGTGGGTTTTTCCCCATGCCTCGGAACATAAAACTCAAGCTTTTAAATTATTTTTTCTAAAATATTTCTTAAAACATACTTGTAGGCACTGTATTTTTGCATATAAGTCCCGATGATGAGCCTCGTATGGAGGCACTACCCTTAAGTTTCGGAAGTTATGAGAAACGGACGTCGGAAGGGAAATTCAGAAATCAATACCTTGTTGGAGTTAATTCGATTGCTTAGCTTGGGTTCGCTCGTTGGATCTCTGTTTTAAAACTCATCATTGGCCCAAAAACCCGCAACCCATACCAAGCCCACACATCACCAATCACACGCCCAAGCCCACCAAAAAAGGCCAAGCCTCACGCCCAAGCCTCCAAGCCCAATCCAAAATAATTAAACACATGTTAAAATCTAAATAAATCACCTTCCCAAATTAAATAAATCTAAATAAATCACCTTCCCAATTTAAATAAATCTAAATAAATCACTTTCCTAAACTAAATAAATCAAATCAAATCCCATAAATCCCTTTCCTAAACTAAAACAAATCACCTTCCTAATTGAATAGATATTTTCCTTGTAACACATTAATTAAGAGATATCCCTTATAATTGCATGATTTCTTTCCTACCCGAATGAGGACAACCCTAACCCTCTCCTAGAAAAAGAGACCTAAGCCAAACCTTAAGACCCTTAGAGCTCATTCACGACAGACAGAACCCAAAAAACCCTAATATCTCTCTCATCCACTCTCGGTTCCTCTCCCTTTGACCCCTCTTTCACTCTCATTCACGGTACCATAAAACAAATAAAATAAAGCAGCCTTCACGCCTCCACTCTCTCTCTAAGAAACCACGATGAAACCCTAAAAAACACCCTTATCACTCTCCCCTCTCTCTCTCGACAAATATAAACCCTAATAAAAGCTTCACGTCCCACTCTCCACTCCACCTAAGACTCAGCAGCAACAAAAAAAGATAAACCCCTCTCCACGCATGCCCTTGATCTTCATCAAACAGCCTTTAACGTGAAGACACATAGCCCATGCAATAAACCACGAATTGCCATCACACCCCACACCGACTCACAAGCAAACAAGCACCGACTCACACAACCAACCGACCAAAATAAACCCTGGATGCAACAAAGTAGCCTCACACGCCACTCACCAACCCCTCACGTTCAGCACTCACACGCATAAAAAGCACACAACACACTTAATCCACAAACCTTCAACTCTCAGAAAACCCTAGCAGCCCACTAATGTCTCTTCCCTACACTGACACGCACACAACTTACATATTAAAATACACACCCGCACGTCCCTCGGCCATTTCACTTCAACATAAAGCAACCCTCACAAACCTAAAACGCACACAGCCCTCATCTGACGCCATAAACAATAACACAACCCTCATTTAACGCCACACACTCTGGATGTAAAACACAAACTGCTCACCAAACCGACAAAAAGAACCGTGAGCAATAAACAGAAAAATAGTGAGCCACCAGTCTACAAAAAACCGTGAAACACAGTCCAAATTTCAGTCCCTAAAATAGTCCAGAAAAGAGCCCCAAATAGTCCCTAAACACCACAAAAAAGTCCCTGAAAACAGTGCCAAAACTGAGACAAAAACAGTAGCGAAACCGAATCAGAAAGCGGAGAAAACAGTGAGCAAAACGGCAGTGAAACCGAATCAAAAAACCAGAAAAGTTACGGAGCATTGACCCTTCCGGCGATGACTTAACGCACTCCCGGGAAGCGACTTAAAAGGTAAGACCTGAGGGCACCCTTTGTTATATTTTATTTTGTTATCCCGGACACAGTATGGTTGGTTGGACGTGGAATAAGTCCAACCAGGTATGCGAAGTCCTATATTGAAAACGTCTAAGTTCTTTGGTCACATATTTATTATTCCACATTTATTTCGCATCATTAGTCTTTTATTATTTCGCATTTAATTTCCGTTTATTGTTGTTTTATTATTCCGCATTTGTTTTGTTCTCTTTGGTTATTTATAGTTATATGCATTATCATATGTCATGTATGTCAACATTGGGTTAATGATTATGTTGTTTTAATGCTTGAGTGTTGCTTCTCATGGTATATCGGATGGAAACCCAGACGTAAATTCCATAGCCGAATCCGAATGGACGCTAGTGCGGTCTGTACTTGGGATACAATTCCACGTACCGCTTGAGGAAACGTCCACACATATGTTCATGAAATTGTGTGCTTTCCGTTATGTCGATTTACGTTTATGCATGCAAACTTAGATATAGGTTGTATGCGAACTTAGATATAGGTTGTATGCAAACTTAGATGTAGGTTATTCTTGCGTATGCATATTGTGTAGACTTGGTTATATTATCGCTTAAATCCGTTCATTACAAGTGGCATAAGTAAGGGACCATTCTGAACCCAACGGTTTGAGGTCTTCCCTTGCGAGGGGTGAGGGCGACCTTAAATCATTTCCCAGTTCACACTGGGTGGCGACTCCATTTTATTTCTCCGGTTTAGTCCCCCGCGGGCAACTCCGTACTCCCGATCGGGCTGTGAGCCTGGAACAGCATCGCCAATTTTTGTGTCCTACAATACTATTTCGTGAAATATCTGTGATAAAACCGGCTAATGCCCTAAGTGCGTAAAAATAAGTCTAATATTTAAAACAACATCATGTAAAAAGATCAACTTATGGAAAGAGTGTCCACTCACTGTTTTGGAATCTGGCTAGTATTACTCTCTTCCTAAAGAAAACTCTGGTTCCTGCAATGATCTATAATTGATAATTCTGATTAGAAAATGAACTGAGGAATAGATTACAGAATTAAGCTAAGTTTATCGATTTAAGTACTTGATATCGCTTCCAAGCATAACATACGTATATTATGGTGTATTGTATGTATACGAGATGATACGAGACCTTTAGGGTGGCCTCTAACACGCTAGGTTGGATCTGGAATGAATTAAAAATATTGTGGGGAAATTTTGGTCTTCGCGTCGCGACGCAGAGCCTTACACTTTGCGACGCTCACAACTTCAGAAATGAAAACATGCAAATTTCTATTGCACGTCGCGACACAGGTCCTTTACGCATCGCGACGGGTACAATCCAGAAACGATTCTACAAAAATCTTCAGTATGCGTCATGATGCGCGGTGTGTAGTGTCGCGACACTAGGCCAAAATTCAGGTCCTAAAATCACTTTGTTCATGTCTAGTTGCCCAAATACACCTCCACACTTCCATACTACAACTTTTACACAAACAACACTTTAAACCTCCATATTCACACATCCTATATCATCATCAAAACAACCTTTAAATCTCTTATATCTCAATTTATTCAAAATCTAAGATTTCCATAAACTTGGACATTTTCTTAATACAATGTTTCCTAGTTTATTGTTCACCTAAATACAATCCCTAACATGTCAATAACACTAATATATCATTAGTTAATCAAAACCCACAATTCAAGTTTTTGGGTCAAGATTCCTCACCTCAACTGTTAGGATTTTTTTTACACCAATTAAGCCTTCTAAGCTTGTTATTCCTCATCTTGATTTGTTGTGTGTTGATTTCCATAGGCTCCTTCTTTAGTTTGGATGAGAGAAAGGCTTCTCTTCCTCCTTTCCTTTTTTTTCCTTCCCCCTTCTTCCTTCCCCACGTTTCTTCTTTTCTTCCTCTATTTTTGAAGATGCAAGAATAACACCCTTTATATACTTGGGGTTATTAACTCATTTCCTTCTTCTTGACTTGTTTAATATTTTCTAGAGAATTATAGGGGGTTTGAAGGATATTTACACTCATTGGGCCATAATGAAAAAAATTGGGCTTGGGTTTGAAGAAAAATTCTTATTTAAGCCTTATTTTCGTCACTAGGCAAAATATCAGAGACAATTACAAAATTCGAACTAGTTATTATCCGAATTTTGAAAAATATTCAACATGGAATTTGTATATATCGGTCTTAGCTTTCCGACGATATAAAGTTCATAAAAATCAGAGATTTTATGAGAAAGTTATGGCCCAAACACCATGGGCTGTGCAGAGTGGAACATCGTATAATTTCATATCGGAATTTCGAGAAATATACCGATTGTCCCCAAGGTCATTACATGAGTGTATACATGTCCATACATAATTTAGGTTATGTGACACTCGTATCGCAATGTAATAGTAGTCGAGATTACCGGTCGTTACAAATTATCCCCCCTTAAATATGATTCGTCCTCGAATCCCTTTTGGACTTAACTCGCAGATTCATCTTGGTTGAAAGATATCCGTGTCTCTGATTATTCTTATTTTCCCTAATTTCCTTTCTGCTTTTCTATTCGAGATCTTAATATTAAGACCTCTGGAAATATCTTGTTATGTTTGGACATACCAATCCAAAGTTTGTAGGCGTTAGTGAATAATTCCTTGAATTCTTGGCTGAAAGGTAATTTCTTAATCTCATTCATGAACTTCTGCTCAGTACTGTACACTTATCTTCATATTACCTCTATCTACATACATCACATAAATCTCATTTCTAATCTTCCAACTATATTCAACCTCATTTATTTCAACTATTTACATGATTTATCACTTCCAAAATTGTACTATATTCGTGGTCTGTCGTCTCACTTCTCTTAGTTTCATTCTGATTTGAAAACCCTAATACCTCTTACCATGACAACAATAATTTCTAGTTATCTTTAGGAACTTTAGTTAGCCTCCACGTTTAAGGTATCTCCATTTTACCTTATACTATAGCCAATAACCTTCATTATCCCTAACTTGTATATACTTCAGGTTCTTCAACTATTCTTCTGTTGGATTTTCTAGGTCAAACCAAGATCAATTAAGCATATGAAATGTGTCAATCAACAAATTAATATGGCGGAAATACTCATTTTAATCGGCTTGGATGTTGGCGGAGAGTTCAAAACTTTTTCTCCTTGTGTTGTGCTCCAAGCTCCTCTTTGAATGTTGAATCAATGCTCCAAGCTTTGATCTTTGATTCCAAGCTCAATGATAGGTTTCCCTAACACCTTTGAATGACTCCTTGTGTGTGCTAGCACTTAGAAAAAAATTGCAATAATTTCTTCTTGTTCTTTGATGAATTCGGCCAAGCCAAATTGGGAGAGAAAATGTTGCTTTGGGCGTGAATGAGAGAGAAGAGAAGGAAGTGAATAATTGACTTGTGTAATTGATTTCCAAAATCAAAAATTAAAGATATACCAAAATCTAATAATTGGTAAAAGTCCATCACCTTATCTACTTGAGTGTAAAACAAGTTTCCATCAACCAATTTATTATCTTTGATTAGGTCTCATCATACACCCTTAAGCATGCATTCTAAAAGCATAATAAGGCGCGATAAATAAATTAATAATGATATGCGGATGGATATGTCACAAATTGTTCCTAGAGCAAATCACTCCATTTCCTCTCCCCGGCTAGAACTATTCTAACTTCTACCCAATTACATAATACAATAAAGAAACCTCATTTACATTTAGGGGAATTGGTGAGAAGAGAAATACAAAGAATAAGGAGATAAAAGGCTGGACAAGCAGGTCCAATTTAATAAATTCTAAATTTATTACAATTTCCAAAATTTCCCTCGCCCTTCTAATAACCATCTGATATACATTATTCATACAACACATTCATGTATTCATACAAAGTATGTTATTCAATCAATCTAATCCAATTAATTAATCTTTGATTAATGACCATCCAATGTTCAAACAATGATTTGATTTGCGCGAGTCCAACTCGTTTAAGAATAAATACTCAAAGTAAGTATTCTTGAATTATATTGAACTACAACTTTAAATCCAATTTATTTGTATTCAATACTAATTCCAATTTAATTCCAAATTAAATATTTACACTTATTTATTTGCCTTAAAGACGTAGATTCCAAATCCAATCTTAATGGGTCTCAAAGGCCCAATAACATCCAATGTCATTTTAATTAAAGTCCAATGGGCTCTTAATTAATTCTTAAGGCATGGGCTTTGGCCATAATGGGTCAAACCCAAAATGCCAAGGCCCAATAGGAATCACCCTATTGCCTACAAATTAATTTAGGCCCATTAGGCCCAATTAAATTCTTTAAAGGGCCAAGTGATGTATTTGGATTTTATGGAATTGATTTTGGGCCCAATTGGATCCAATCCAAAAGTCCAAAACCAAACTTGGTCAAACCAAGCCCATTAAGCCCAAATACACACTTTTAGCCCAATTCATAATTTAAAGGCTTATTAACATAATTATAATATTCCAAATATCACAAATATTTTAATTAAAGTGTATTAGCCATGATTAATTAATTAAACTCAATATTTCCAAAATACCAATTAACTTAATTAATCATGCTTAATCCATCAATTTATGCTCAACACAAATTGAAGCCAAAACACATCATTTCATGCTCAACATGCTCTTTGAATTTAACATAAACATTATTGACTTTGATTCCAATCCAATCAAACCAACAATCAACATTTAATCATGCATTTAAACACATCCAATGATGTTATAAAAAAAATAAAATGCAGTGCATTACAGTGAGGTTTCGGCCACACTAAGGAATTTTAAAAAAATTGATCCAATCAATTTTCTCAAATCTAATCATGCACAACTCTAAGTTAACATAATCTAAGCATTCTCAAATCATCAATTTGAAGAAATCATGTTCAAAACACAAAAGCCCCAAATTTTAGTCTCATGAACCCTAAAATTTTCATGCTTAAAATTGGCTATTGATACCATTGTAAGTGTTCCTAGAACATACCAATGATCTAATAAGTAAGAAAAGGTGTTCATAAATTCATTATAAGTTGCGGAATTACTTACATTGAATGGATTTGAGCTTTTAAAATTTTGAGAAGAAGATCTCCAAGATCCAACCTTTGTGTTGATTCCAAGCTTTGAGTTGTGAAGATCTCCAAGATCCAACCTTTGTGTTGATTCCAAGCTTTGATTTGGTTTCCCTATCACCTTAAAAGACTTCTATAAGTGCTAGCTTTGTTGATTTTGCAACAAAATCAAAGTGAAGAGATTGATGAAGCTCACGTCCAAATGGTGTATCAAGGGTTTGATTTGTGTTCACTTGTTGTGTAATGAGAGAGAGAGATGCCTTTTGGTAAAACCAATTTACCCTTTTACCTAAACACGGTGTTTGGGTAAATGGTTTCACCAAAACCATTCCAAGGTAGTTGGAAAGTTGGTGGCTTGGCATAAATGCCAACTACCCTCCCAACTACCACATGTGAAGTGGGCCCCACATTTGAATTCAAAATTAAAATGGATTCTACGAATGTTTGCCGCGGCTCGGATTCGTTTAATCCGATTAAACGAAATTTCGTCGCTTAATAATTAAATCTAATTTAATTAAATAACGATGTCTCGCAAATATATTACGAACGTCGTTTACGAATTAATTCTAAATTAATTCGTTCGTATTAAAGTCCGACTTTAATTTCGTAATGAAATCCAATTCATATTAATATATCCGATATATTAATTTTAGCCCATACAAATAAATTAAATAGAAAAATCAAATTTAACTATTAAATTTATTTTACCGAATAATTCCAAATTAATCGCGTTCTCTCTCTTCCGAACACATTTAATCCCAGATTAAATAAAGCCTCAATTAATCCCAGATTAATTTTCTCTCTCTAAATTAATCCCAGATTAATTCTAGTTTAAGTCAACTGTCATCGGTGAATCTTTGGGAAGCGACCCAAGAGACCTCTGGATATGTTGGCAGTAAATCCGGTTAAACGGAATATCCGATTAAGTGCGTACCTCGTACCACATGCTTACAGATTTACAAGACATGGTTAGCTTCTAGCAAAGCACCGTGCCTACCCAATTCTCCAGAAATATTCTTACTGGAATATACAATCTATGTCAGGCGTAGTATACGTAGTATTGCGTATAGCGATCCAGTATCGGATGTCATGTGATAGGCCTGAGGCTGGAATTATGTCTGCCCCGTACGAAGCACATGTCAGATGTCTGGTAACTAGTCTCTATAATCGGATGAACATGACCTAGTCATATCATCCCGATGACTGCAGTACTTAAAAGTACTAGTTCCGTATCCTACGTGACATCATCTCCCCTATGACTGGAATGATACTTCCGCCTTGAAATCACACCCAATACACTATGATTCTCAATATACTCAATAGAGACGTACACAGAACCAGTTAAAGCCCTGGACGACCAAAACCAAAGCATATTGATTGTCGTAAGTATTAGTGGTGCAAGTCTCAGGTTAAGACCAAATACACCTACCCTAATTTCGGACTTCCATAGACACATACTCATACTACCAATGGAATTCTGAGGGGTCTATCCAAAGCGAAGCTGTTTTCCGTACCATCGGTAAACACAATCTCCTATCACACTTGCATAAGTATCCAATACTTAAATATATGAGAACTATGTCATTGTGCTCCCACAACGCGCACAAGTGCGATACTAGTCTATTCCGCATTATCGATGTCCAATCTCGATAATACTACGACTATGGATTATTTAATGATTAATCCTTCGTGGACTGATACTGTCTCATATCATCTCAATCCAGGAACTAATCATAGGGACCTCCTATCATTTATACATCTAGGTGATCTAATCACAAATGATAAGAGTGCAATCTCCTTGTCACATAGTTAATTTGTACAACAACACCATGATCTGTACAAATAGTGACGCTATGGGTCATAATTGTCCAACACCAACCCATTCGGAGGCTCTTCGAGCCTCACATTCTCAGAACTTCCCCCAGCGTGGGGTACAGCTGTTAGACAATTATGACCCATAGCGTCACTATTTGTACAGATCATGGTGTTGTTGTACAAATTAACTATGTGACAAAAGAGATTGCACTCTTATCATTTTTTATTAGATCACCTAGATATATAAATGATATGAGGTCCTATGATTTGTTCCTGGATTGAGAATGATATGAGACAATATCAGTCCACGAAGGATAAATCATTAAATATCCATAGTCAGAGCATTGTCGAGATTGGACATCGATAAATGCGTAAAAGACTAGTATTACACTTGTGCGCATTGTGAGGGCAAAACGTCATAGTTCTCATATATTTGGGTATAGGATACTCATGCAAGTGTAATAGGAGGTTGTGTTTTACCGATGGTACATGAAACAACTTCACTCTGGATAGACCCCCTCGGAATTCCATTGGTAGTATGACTATGTGTCTATGGAAGTCCGAAATCAGGGTAGGTGTATTTGGTCTTAACCTGAGACTTGCACCGCTAATACTTGCGACAATCGATATACTTTGGTTGCGGTCGTTCAGGGCTTTTACAGGTTCTTTGTACCCCAATGCTGGGTATATTGAGAATCGTAATGTATTAGGTGTGATGTCAAGACGGAAGTATCACTCCAGTCATAGTGGAGATGATGGTCACGTAGGATACGGGACTGGTTCTCTTAAATGCTGCAGCTATCGGGATATTATGACAAGGTCATGTATATCCGATTATAAAGACTAGTTACCAGACATCCGACATGTGCTTCGTACGGGGCAGACACAATTCCAGCCTCAGGCCTAGCACGTGAACATCCGATACTGGATCGACATACACAATACTACGTATATTACGTCTGATATAGATCGCTTCTTACTGTAAGCATGTTTCTGGAAAATTGAGTAGGCATGGCGCTTTGCTAGAAGCCAACCTTGTCTTGTAAATCGGTAAAACGTAGTACTAGGTACTTACGTGTTTTGATAGTCCGACGACCGAATTTACTGCCAACATATCCGGGGATCTCATGGGTCGCTTCCCGAAGATTCACCGATGAAGTATGACTCGCACTTATTAATCTGGGATTAATTTATGATGAGAGAGAAAATTAAATTTGGGATTAATTACGGAGATATTTTATCTGGGATGAAATATCATTTCAAGAGAGAGAATGATTAATTTGGAATTAATCGATAAAATAATATATTTGATATATTAAATGAAATTGGATTTCGACGCGGAATTAAAATTAGATTTTAATTCGGGCGAATGAGTTAATTTAGAATTAATTCGTTAGCGACGTGAATAGTGATTTCGCTAGGCGTAATCTTTTAATTACGTCGCAACGGAAAATTCATTAATTTGGAATTAGCGAACCCGAGCCCGGGATTGTTTGCAAGCACATTCGCATTTCGAGTTTGAGTGCGGCATGCAAGTCAAATCAAGCGTCAAATCATTAGTCACATCAAGCGTCAAATCACATGACACTTTGAGTGATGTGACAATTGATTGATTGATTGATGTGAGTTGATGTGAGATGATGGCAAGTTTTTAATGCTTGACTTTTTTGAATTGAAAAATGGTAAATGTTAATTAATTTTGGAAATTAATAAACCATTACACTATTTCATTTCCCTCTCTCTTGGTTCACACATTTTAGGAGCCAAAAACCAACATTTTCTCTCTCTCTCTTCTCTTGCATCTCACGCCCAAGGGGCTGAGTTTTCTTCTCCAAAAACCTACTGGTTTTACCGAAAATTGCAGTGAGAAAATGGTGGTTTTTGTGGCAAAAATCACCAAGTGCTAGCACACCAAATGAGGACATACAAAGGTGATAGGGAACTCACTATATGAGCAAGGAATCAACACAAGCTTGGAGCTTCCATGGAGGTCCATCAATGGCCGAATTTGAGAACAAGAAAATAGCCCACTGCCGAGCTTGGAGGAGGCAGAAAAAGAAGATTTTTGTTCTTCGTTGCATCCAATCCGTTCTTTGTGAGTATTCCGCAACTCCTTGGATGTGTATTCATACTTGTTTTATGCTTGATTTCTTCCTTGGGACCTTAATAGAAACCAACAATGGTATCTTGAGCCACTTGAGCATGAAACATGAATTAGGGTTAAAAATTGGGCAAAATTGATTTTGAGCATGAATAATGAAATTGGATGATTTAATATGCTTAATTGATGTTTAATTAAGGATTGATTGGATCAATTTGATGAAAATGTGTTTGGAACATTTTTCCCCAATTTTTGATGTGTTGGCCGAAACTCATGAACCCTAATAAGTCTAGGATTTTTGATTTTTTGATCATTGGATGTGTTGGAAATCATTTGGGGATGTTGATTTAATGTTAAATTGGATTCAATTGGATTTGATTTAAATTTGGACACAAAATCCCCTTTGGCCGAGACTTTAAAGCATGTAATTGGGTTTGATTTTTGTTAAATTGTGTTGGACATGATTTAATGATGATAAGCATGATTAATTGGGCTAATTTGGTGTTTTGGAAATATTGATTTGGGTAATTAATAATGCTATACACTTTGATAATTAAATTGTGAAATTGGATTTTTTAATTTAATTGAATTGGGCCTAATTTTGTGAAATTAGGCTTAAGGGTTGTAAATGGGCTTATTGGGCTTGGTTGTACCAAGTTGGGTTTAGGCCAAATGGATTGGATCCAATTGGGCCCAAAACCGCATCCATAAAGCCCAAATGCGACTTAATGGACCTTTAAAGTTTAATTGGGCCTAATGGGCCTAAATTGATTTCTGGGCTTATGGGGTAACTCCCGGATTGGACTTTGGTTATGGGTTTGACCCAAGTTGACCAAAATTCCACGCCTCAAGAAATTAATTGAAAGCCCATTGGACTTTAATTAAATTAATATTGGATATTAATCGGGCTTTGAGACCCGTAACGATTAAATTTGGAATTTAAGTCGTAAAGGTTCGTAAATAAAGTGTAGTATTTAATTTGGAATTAAATAGCGAATTAGAATTTAATACATATTAAATTGGATTTAATTATGTAGTTTAATTTAATTCGAGAATTCGTACTTTGAGTACTTATTCGCAAAACGAGTTTGACTCGCGCAAAATCAAATCGTTGTTTGAACATTGGATGGTCATTAATTATCAGATTAATTAATTGGATTAGATTGATTGATAACATGCTTGTATGAATGCATGATTGTGATGCATGAATAATGTATATCGGATGGATATTAGAATGGTGGGGCAATTTTAGAAATTATTGTAATAAATTCGGAATTTATTAATTGGACCTGCGTGTCCAGCCTTATCACCTCCATATTCTTTGTATTCTCTTCTCACCTATTCCCCTCAATGTAAATGAGGTTTCTTCAGAAGTATAGTGTAACAGGTAGAAGAAATATTTGTGCTAGCGGGAGAGAGAAAGGGAGAGATTTGATCTAGGATCAATGTAAAATATCTATCCGCATATCATTATTATTTTTCATACGCGCTTTATTATGTGTTTAGAATGCATGTTTAAGGGTGTATGATGATGAGACCTTAACAAAGATAATAAATTGGTTGCCAATTTGCACGCGAAAAACCCTCAAAAAATATTAAGCGTTTTTCCTTCCATTGAGTGATTCTCACTCAAGATCCGAGACTGGCATTGGCTTGTTGGCCAAAGTCAAGGCCTTTGTCCGTCGAGGATGTGTTTGAATCACAAGAGCTTTGTTCCATATTGGTGTCTTGTCCAAGTTGTGGTTTGTTGGCCAAAGTCAAGACCATTTCTTGTCCATCGACATTGATTACGAAGCTTTCCATGGTCAATGGGTCGCGCTTAACTGGGATTACTAAGTTTGTTGTGCCAAAGCCAAGGCTTAGTTGATTCAGAGGAAAAAAGGTTAGGTAATACATTTGATGTATTGGCATATATAAGATATATGTTTCGGACTTGGATGTCCCCCTACTGGATCTAGGAATTGGATTGGATCCAATTGATCTTAGAGATCTAGCTAGTTAATTATCATACAATTTGTTGGCCAAAGTCAAGATTGTGTGATATTTAACGGGATCCTAGCCCACAAGGAAACACGGTTTCCTCGAGTACTCAACAGAGGGTTAGAGGCTCGCCGAAAAATAGTGGGAGGCAAGAATTGAATTTGCAATATTCGTTTAATTACTTGCCATACGCGCTCAAAACAAATATCATTCGTCAAATAAATTAAATGTTAGTTGGACTAATATTTAAATGTTGTTTTAATAAATAGTTGGACTATATTCAAACTATTCATTTATAGTTGATTTTATAATTGGATTATAGTAATCAATATAATTGATTTTAATCTATTAAATTATAGTTGATTAAATAGTTGGACTATTGTAATCATTATAATAAATAGTACATTAATCGTTGATTAAATAGTTGGACTATTAAAATCAAGATAAAATTGAAAGATTGACGTTTAATACATAATCCTAGGGAAAATGTATTTAAAAGGTTTAATTTTCAAAATTGGGAATAGATTTCAGGATGGTCCTGGAAAAATAATAAATTACTTTATTTGATAAAATAACATATTAGGCATAAGCCATGAGTTAAGCAAATAGTAGAGCATAATCTTTGGAAGATTAATGTGATGATAACTTTAGTGCTTAATCCATTAACCTTGTCGCAGTAGACTCCTTAATTTCTGAATCAGAACTAAGGATTAAATCCTTAAAGTATGATAAAGAAATTGAAGGATCTTCATAAATCTATCTTTAGATTTTAGAAATACTAAAATTGTAAAAATAACTCTTGGAGAGTTAATGACTATTCTCGAGGAGACAAAGTCAAAGTTTGCAATAGGCAAGTAGCGCAAGGCGCACCTTACTTCGATATTCTAGAAACCCGGAGCTTGGCCAAAGGCTTCTGGAATATGAAAAGGGCAAAGGTAAAATCATTATAATCTTTTGGGAAGATAAATGACATATTCTAAAATGTCTGCTTAAATTGTGGCAAACGGGATCGCGAAAGCGTGACTGCCGTTTGGACAAAGCAGACATGAAGAAATTGAAGAACGAGCAAGGCTCTGACTTCAAATATGTTTGTCAATATTATATTCACTACTAGTATTAAAATTGGATTTTAAATACTAAGTGTGGTACGTAAATATATATTGATGTTCGGAATCTGTTTTGAACATGATGCTGACTTCAATTGAGATTTAATATGCGAATTGGAAACGGGACGAAAGTTGCTGTTTCAACCGTAGATACCTAAGTTTAGGAACTACCTTCGGGTTGTGTACTTAAATAAGGAACTATTATAATGTAACTAGTTTGACTAGAAAACATTATATCTGTATCAGTGTTTAACCCGCTGCGGGTGAACCTTTATATTCTAGAACACTAAAGTGTTTTATTATATAAAGATGATATTGAGATAAACACAATAGATGTGAATAACAGAATTTATATTTTGAATATAAATAAATCTCAAATATATAACATGACAAACGAATAGCTCAAACTGATTTGATCAGATGAAACATATTGTGGCATTGTTGTCTGGGACACAATTAAACAAGAATCGTATATCCACACTTTTGAAGAGTGGATACTATGACTAATTTGATTCCAATCAAATAAAGTCTACGAATCTAGTTTATTGGGCAAAGTGCCTGAAACACTATTTACTTGGTAAAAGTGCAAATGCCACCGATCTGTTAGCACTAGTTCATAGTGAAGCAAGTGGGCCCATGTCTAGCTAGGCTAGAGGTGGATATGAATATTTCGTGACCTTTACGGATGTGGCATCACGTAATGGTTATGTGTTTCTTTTGAAACACAAATCGGAAACTTTTAAAGTTTCGACACGAAATAGACAAATAGATAAGCTAAAGTATTAAATCATCACGGTTAGACCATGATGAAAATACTTAAGCAATAAGTTTCTAATATACTTGAAAGAGTAAAGTATTCTTTCAAATGAGGACTCCTCCTGGAACACGTCAGTTTGACGGTGTGTCTGAAATGACTAACCGGATTTTGTTGGACATGATAAGGTTAATCATGAGTCGCTCTGAGCTACCATTTCCTTCAACGGATAAGCTTTAAATAGTACAGAACTTATTTAGAATAAGGTTCCATAAAATCTGTTTGACAGATATCATATTAGATATGAACGGGAAATAAACCGGGTTTCACATTCCTGAATTTAGGTGTGCTAGGCATGCGTTTGGATGATACCAAACTAAAACCCAAATAGGATAAGTGCCAATTGTAAGTTATCCTAGGGATAACGATAAGTATAGTACTTATACAACTCACAAGAGAACAATTAGATTGTTGCTCACCATGCGGTTTTCCTAAAAGGAATACCGATATGCAGTGGTTAGTGGGAGGATAGTAAAACTCGATGAAAATTGGAGTAATACTGTTCAAGGCACCGAGTCCTTATTGGAACACAAATAGTTCATCAAGGATGAAACTATACCATTAATCTTCGAATACACAAGAACCGCGTATGTCGGAAAGAGTCAGAAAACAACCTAGGGTATGGGTTTCTGATCTCACCTCACTAAAAGATGTTAATCTTTGAGGTATACTAACTGACTACGTATGAGGAAGTGATACAAGGTATCGACTCCCAATTATGGCAAAGTGCCTGAATCCGAATGGATCCATGTAATATCAACTATATTTGAGACAATACTATGTACATAATAGTCTAGTACCGCAAGGCATTGTGCCTATTGGTACTATAAGTCTTCAAGGAAGACATACATGGATGGCAACATACCAACGTATAAAGCTAGGCTTTTAGCGGAAAGGTATCGTTATCAACATTGTGCTGATTACGATTCAACCTTTACTTGTTGCCCACGGTAAATCCATTTGGATAATGCTTGCTAATGCTGTATGTTTCATTTATGAATATGACAGCTGGAACGGCAAAATCGCTTTCCTGAAAAGGAAACCTTTTGGAGGATGTTTATAACATCCTGTCGGTTTTGTCGTACTAAACTAGCAAACAAGGTTTGCAGGTTATTCGATCCATTTTTGGATTGAAGCAAGCATTAGATTCTTGGAATTATCATTTTGATGTAATCATAATAGTTTATGATTTGATTCAAAACGAAATGATTCTTGTGTATATAAGGAGGTTAGTGGGAGCGCACTGACAATTCTTGTCCTATAAAATAATGATAATTTATGTCATTTCTTGGAAATGATATTCCCATAAAAACAATAGGTGAAAGCTTGGCTTTCGATAAAACTCTCCGAGAAATCGTACATTGAAAAATGTACGTGACCTGGTGTCTCATACGCTTTGAGCATATGGATTCACAAACAGGCCAATCCAAGTGATAGTCATTGGATTGATGTTAAGAACATCCGTTAGTATCTTAGAGAACTAATGATGCTCTCTTAATCTGTGGAGAAGGAGAACTTGAAGTGACTGGGATCACTACTGCAAGTTTCCTAAACCGATAAAATGACTATAAGTCGCAAACGGTACTACAAAGTTTGAATAACGGTACAGTGAGCTGGAAATCTTCCAAGCAAGATACTGTTACCGTATAAACAACAAATGCGGGTTATTCTGCGCTGCTGAGGCAGCAATAGAAGCAATTGGGTCGATAACAATCTAATTAGATTAGATATAATTCTGTTAGCAGCTGAGCTAGGCGTCAGCACAAGCTAAAGAATTAATGGTCTCATCAACGATCCAGATATATACTTTGATATTCATCTGATTCGTTCGGATCATACATCGTGGCGATGTGATGATCGAATAAATCGCATCAGATGATAATCATACAAATCCGCTGACGAAAGCATTTCTCAGCAGTTTGAGCCAACCGTACATAGTTCGGGTGTCAAGCAATTGAGTGACTGGCTATAGGCCAAGTGGGAGATTGTTGGACAATTATGACCCATAGCGTCACTATTTGTACAGATCATGGTGTTGTTGTAAAAATTAACTATGTGATAAAGGAGATTGCACTCTTATCATTTGTGATTAGATCACCTAGATATATAAATGATAGGAGGTCCCTATGATTTGTTCCTGGATTGAGAATGATATGAGACAATATCAGTCCACGAAGGATAAATCATTAAATATCCCTAGTCAGAGCATTGTCGAGATTGGACATCGATAAATGCATAAAAGACTAGTATTACACTTGTGCGGGTTGTGAGGGCACAACGACATAGTTCTCATATATTTGGGTATAGGATACTCATGCAAGTGTAACATGAGGTTGTGTTTTATCGATGGTACGGGAAACAGCTTTGCTCTGGATAGACCCCATCGGAATTCCATTGGTAGTATGACTATGTGTCTATAGAAGTCCGAAATCAGGGTAAGTGTTTTTGGTCTTAACTTGAGACTTGCACCGCTAATACTTGCGACAATCGATATACTTTGGTTGCGGTCGTCCAGGGCTTTAACAGGTTCTGTGTACACCAATGCTGGGTATATTGAGAATCGTAGTGTATTGGGTGTGATGTCAAGACGGAAGTATCACTCCAGTCATAGTGGAGATGATGGTCACGTAGAATATGGGACTGGTTCTCTAAATGCTGCAGCTATCGGGATATTATGACAAGGTCATGTATATCCGATTATAGAGACTAGTTACCAGACATCCGACATGTGCTTCGTATGGGGCAGACACAATTCCAGCCTCATGCCTAGCACGTGATCATCTGATACTGGATCGACATACACAATACTACGTATACTACGCCTGATATAGATCGCTTATTCCTGTAAGCATGTTTCTGGAGAATTGGGTAGGCATGGCGCTTTGCTAGAAGCCAATATTGTCTTGTAAATCGGTAAAACGTAGTATTAGGTACTTACGTGTTCGGATAGTCCGACGGCCGAATTTACTGCCAACATATCCGGGGATCTCATGGGTCGCTCCCGAAGATTCACCGATGAAGTATGACTCGCACTTATTAATCTATGATTAATTAATGATGAGAGAGAAAATTAATCTGGGATTAATTACGGAGATATTTTATCTGGGATGAAATATCATTTAAAGAGAGAGAACGATTAATTTGGAATTAATCGATAAAATAATATATTTGATATATTAAACGAAATTGGATTTCGACGCGGAAATGAGTTAATTTAGAATTAATTCGTTAGCGATGTGAATAGTGATTTCGCTAGGCGTAATCGTTTCATTACGTCGCAACGGAAAATTCGTTAATTTGGAATTAGTGAACCCGAGCCCGAGATTGTTTGCGAGCGCATTCGTATTTCGAATTGAGTGTGGCACGCAAGTCAAATCAAGCGTCAATCATTAGTCACATCAAGCGTCAAATCACATGTCACTTTGAGTGATGTGATAATTGATTGATTGATTGATGTGAGTTGATGTGAGACGATGGCAAGCATTTAATGCTTGATTTTTTTGAATTGAAAAATGGTAAATGTTAATTAATTTTGGAAATTAATAAACCATTACACTATTCATTTCCCTCTCTCTTGGTTCACGCATTTTAGGAGCCAAAAACCAACATTTTCTCTCTCTCTCTTCTCTTGCATCTCACGCCCAAGGGGTTGAGTTTTCTTCTCTAAAAACCTACTGGTTTTACCGAAAATTGCAGTGAGAAAATGGTGGTTTTCATGGTAAAAATAACCAAGTGCTAGCACACCAAATGAGGACATACAAAGGTGATAGGGAACTCACTATATGAGCAAGGAATCAACACAAGCTTGGAGCTTCCATTGAGGTCCATCAATGGCCGAATTTGAGGACAAGAAAATAGCCCACTGCCGAGCTTGGAGGAGGCAAAAAAAGAAGATTTTTGTTCTTCGTTGTATCCAATCCGTTCTTTGTGAATATCCGCAACTCCTTGGATGTGTATTCATACTGTTTTATGCTTGATTTCTTCCTTGGGACCTAATAGAAACCAACAATGGTATCTTGAGCCACTTGAGCATGAAACATGAATTAGGGTTAAAAATTGGGCAAAATTGATTTTGAGCATGAATAATGAAATTGGATGATTTAATATGGTTAATTGATGTTTAATTAAGGATTGATGGATCAATTTGATGAAAAGGTGTTTGGAACATTTTTCCCCAATTTTTTATGTGTTGGCCGAAACTCATGAACCCTAATAAGTCTTGGATTTTTGAATTTTTGATAATTGGATGTGTTGGAAATCATTTGGGGATGTTGATTTAATGTTAAATTGGATTCAATTGGATTGGATTTAAATTTAGACACAAAATCCCCTTTGGCCGAGACTTTAAAGCATGTAATTGGGTTTGATTTTTGTTAAATTGTGTTGGACATGATTTAATGATAATAAGCATGATTAATTGGGCTAATTTGGTGTTTTGGAAATATTGATTTGGGTAATTAATAATGCTATACACTTTGGTAATTAAATTGTGAAATTGGATTTTGTAATTTAATTGAATTGGGCCTAATTTTGTGAAATTGGGCTTAAGGGTTGTAAATGGGCTTATTGGGCTTGGTTGTACCAAGTTGGGTTTAGGCCAAATGGATTGGATCCAATTGGGCCCAAAACCGCATCCATAAAGCCCAAATGCGAGTTAATGGACCTTTAAAGTTTAATTGGGCCTAATGGGCCTAAATTGATTTCTGGGCTTATGAGGTAACTCCCGGATTGGACTTTGGTTATGGGTTTGACCCGAGTTGACCAAAAGTCCACGCCTCAAGAAATTAATTAAAAGCCCATTGGACTTTAATTAAATTAATATTGGATATTAATCGGGCTTTGAGACCCGTAACGATTAAATTTGGAATTTAAATCGTAAAGGTTCGTAAATAAAGTGTAGTATTAATTTGGAATTAAATAGCGAATTAGAATTGAATGCATATAAATTGGATTTAATTATGTAGTTTAATTTAATTCGAGAATTCGTACTTTGAGTACTTATTCGCCAAAACGAGTTTGACTCGCGCAAAATCAAATCGTTGTTTGAACATTGGATGGTCATTAATTATCAGATTAATTAATTGGATTAGATTGATTGATAACATGCTTGTATGAATACATGATTGTGATGCATGAATAATGTATATCATATGAATATTAGAAGGGTGGGGTAATTTTAGAAATTATTGTAATAAATTTGGAATTTTAGAAGCTTTTGGCCCAATCATCATAAGATACGTTCTTGTCCCAGTTTAAATGGCCCAACAAGCCCATACCTCATGAAAAAGGTCTAAATGGATCCAAACGACAATGTTCCCGAACACAAGCATATAATGGCCCGTTGGTGTTTTAGAAGCTTTTGGCCCAATCATCATAAGATATGTTCTTGTCCCAGTTTAAATGGCCCAACAAGTCCATACCTCATGACAAAAGGTCCGAATGGATCCAAATGAGCATGTTCCCAAACACAAGCACAAGTAAATAATTCTTATTAGTTCTACGACTAAGGTTCACATGCGGGTTTACGGGGGTGTGGACAAAGGCTCTCGCTGA
This sequence comes from Zanthoxylum bungeanum, assembly GCA_019454045.1. NCBI lineage: Eukaryota > Viridiplantae > Streptophyta > Magnoliopsida > Sapindales > Rutaceae > Zanthoxylum > Zanthoxylum bungeanum. The sequence continues at coordinate 31,601 of SKCR01007572.1, read as the reverse complement.
CGAAGAATTACCCACAACTAGGTCTCCCCACTCAAGGGTCCGAGCGACCAAGTGAGCGCACCTTTTTTTATACACTAAGGTACGTGCCAACGAGCTATGGTGTGTGACACTGACTGTCAAATGGATTTCCCTTTGTAGATTCCCCAGAGGGAGGGAGGAGCGAGGCTTTCTTAAGTACCCAAGTCTTTTAGGCTCTTATCGCTTGGTGTCAGGAATATAAACAACGAGTCCTCCAAATTAGTCCATCACAGTAGGCTACGAGTAGATGATTATCTAGGTGCCTTCACAGCTTTTCCTTATAGAAAGGTAGTGAGTAAAGGAAGACACCAAACCATTACCTAGCCTTAAAAGTGCCTTTGATTAAACTCCTTTCAACCCACTATAGGAACGGTTAACTTAAAGCACAAATCATAATATTACAAGACATTATTTTGGGGCCGATTCTCTATCCCCAGTGGAGTCGCCAGACTGTGGGACACAGAAACTGGGCGACGCATGCTGTTCCGGGCTCGCGGCCCGGTTGGGAGTACGGAGTAGCCCGCGGGGGACTAAACCGAAGAATAAAGGAGTCACCACCCGGTGTGAACCGGGAAAATAATTTAAGGCCGCACTCACCCCTCGCAAGGGAATACCTCAAACCGTTGGGTTCGGAATGGTCTCTTACTTATGCCAATTGTAATAAAATGATTTGTGCAATAATTTAATCGAGTCTAGCAACATATATTCCTAAGGGTATTCTATTTCTAAGTTCGCATGCATAAATCAAAAGTTCATCTAAGTTCACATGTAACACATTTTCATATTTGCATACAACCTATTTGCATATAATCTATGTCCAAATTTGCATACAACCTATTTACATACAATCTATGTCCAAATTTGCATACAATCTATATCCAAATTTGCATACAACCTATTTGCATATAATCTATGTCCAAATTTGCATGCATAAAGATAAATTGAAATACGGCAAGCATACAATGTCATAAGCACATTACATTCATGGACACGGAAATGCAAACAAATGGCAGTTGCACAATCATACGTAATAAAGAGAAACAATTAGGTATATAATGCAAAGAAATAACCAAAGAGGCAATTGTACATCAAAATAAATGTGCCATGATGCGATTTGAAAGATAAATAATTGAAGTGAAAGAAAATAGATGCAACATATGCCCACATCTATATAGGACTTCAAGTGTCCGATTGAACATATCTCACATTCAATCGAATGCACTTTTTCCGGCGCGGAAAAACGTCGTGGCAAAGGTAGCCCGTAGGCTTTCTATCCCTTAAAGTAGAGGACCTTTAATCCAACTTGATTTGCCCATGTGCGATGCAACATGATGCATGATTATGCAAGAAGATGACATACAAAGAAAAGCAAATAACGAAATAAAAGGCGCGGCGAAGTATCGTGGTAAAGGTAGACCGTAGGCTTTTTATCCCTCCAAATATAAGACCTTTAATCCAACTTACTAAGCTCATGTGCATTACATCATAATGCATATAAAAGTAAAGACAACAATATTGGAATTTGTATCCCCGACTGAACACGTCTTACATTCAACCGAATATACATCATCCAGCGCGGCAAAGCATCGTGGTAAAGGCTTTTAACCCCTTGACATGGAGGACCTTTAATCCAACTTACTAAGCCCATGCGCTAATAACATAATGCATATAAAAATAAAGACAACAATATCGGACTTCGTATACCGATTGAACACATCTTACATTCAACCGAATATACATCATCCGGCGCGGCAAAGCATCGTGGTAAAGGATTTTAACCCCTCCACATGAAGGACCTTTAATCCAACTTACTAAGCCCATGCACTAATAACATAATGCATATAAAAATAAAGACAATAATATCGGACTTTGTATACCCGATTGAACACATCTTATATTCAACCGAATATACATCATCCGGCACGGCAAAGCATCGTGGTAAATGATTTTAACCCCTCGAAATAGAGGACATTTAATCCAACTTACTAAGCCCATGCGCTTTATCTCATCATTACACAAACAAATAACATGCAGAAATTAAATAACGGATAATAAACAAACAAGACAAAATAAATCGAAATATGTGCCGTTTGCTCGAGTGGTACGTGGAGTTGTATCCAAGTACAGACCACACTACCGTCCATTCGGATTCGGCTACAGAATTTATGTCTGGGTTCTATCCTATATACCACAAGAGGCAACACATTTTCCATTTTATTCAAGGGCCACAACACACATCATTCCACAATACTCATGCAAATAAAACTTAATAAGCAATAAAAATACGAATGAAAATAGATGTGAAAAATGCCCTCAGGTCTAACCTTTTACGTCGACTATCGGACTCGCGTTACATGGTAATCGGAAGGGCTAAAGCACCGCAACTTTTCTGGTTCACTGGTTTGCATTTTTCCTCGCTGTTTCGCTGTTCGGGCTACTGTTTTGACTCCGTTTTGCTGCTGTTTTGCTGCTATTTTTTAGTCACTATTTTTGTTGTATAAGGCTACAGTTTTTACATTTTTAAGGGGTCTAGAGGCTGTTGTTTTATGCGGTTATTTTTGGAGATTAATGGACTGTGCAGTGAGGCAGTTTTTGGTGGTTAAATGGCAGTGTAATGAGGCAGTTTGTGGTGGTTAAAGGGCCGTGCAATGATGGCAGTTTGCGGTGGTTAAAGGGCTGTGCAGTGAGGCAGTTTGTGGTGGTTAAAAGGTTGTGCTGGTGTGTGAGGGTTGTGAGTGAGAAGCGGTGATGTGGCGTATAGGTTAGGGCAGTACGTGAGAGGTGTTTAGGGCTATGTGCGTGAGGGCAAAGGAGTTTAATGGGCAGTCAGGGCGTGGACAGTTGCTGGGCGTGAAAGACCATTAACGTGAGTGTGCTAGGCTATATGCGTGAGGGTTGTGTGTTTTAGCGTGAAGCTTGAACGTGAGGGCAATGGCCAAGGCTGTTAAAGGCGTGAAGCAAGGGTTGTTATAGGGGTGAAGCAAGGGCATTTTGCTGTTGATTTGGGTTTGTCGTGAGGGGAGAGATAAAGAGAGTGGCCGAGAGGTTCTTTAGGGTTTATTCTTTTGTTTGTGTTTTTTGCCGTGAATGAGAGCTATGAGAGGGCAAGGGTTGGAATTGCTTTGTTTTTATAGGCAAAGGCTAGGGCTTTTCCTTGTTTGAAAAGGAAGGAATCAATTAGTGTCTCGCAAGGAAAGTCTAATATTTAATTTGTTTTGTTTTAGGTATGTGATTTGTGCTAACTTGATATGATTTTATTTGATTTATTTTTAATTAGGCATGAGATTTATTTTATTAGGAATATCATATATTTGATTTATGTTAATTAGGTAGGAAATTATTTAGATTTTATTTAATTTGTTTTGATTTTCCCATGTGTTAAATATGCATTTTAATTATTTTTGGATTTTATGGGCTTGGGCGTGTGTGGGCCTTTGGTTGGTGGCTTTGGTTGGCTTTGGTTGGTGGGTTTAGTGGTGTGTGTGGGCTTGCGGGGGTTTTTTGGGCTAAAGGTGTTTTAAAACGGAGGTCCAACAAGTGAGCCCGAAGCTAAACAAGCGAATAAAATCTAACAAAATATCGATTCCCTTCCGACGTCCTTTTCCCGCGACTTTCTCGACTTAAAAGGTAGTTCCTCTAAATGATTCTCATCATAGGGACTTACATGCAAAAATGCAGTGCCTACAGTACTCTTATATGCTGCAGCTATCTGGATAATATGACTAGGTCATGTTTATCCGATTATAGAGACTAGTTACCAGAGATCCGATATATACTTCGTACGGGGCATACATAATTACAGCCACAGGCCTAGCATGTGACATCCGATACTGGATCGCAATACGCAATACTATGTATACTACGCCTGATACAGATTATATATTCCTTTAAGAATATTTCTGGAGAATTGGGTAGGCACGGTGCTTTGCTAGAAGCCAACCATGTCTCGTAAATCGGTAAAAACGTAGTACTAGGTACGTACGTATTCGGATAGTCCGACGACCGGATTTACTGCCAACATATCTAGGGATGTCATGGGTCGCTTCCCGAAGATTCACCGATGACGTATGACTCAAACATAATTAATCTGGGATTAATTAGAAGAGAGAGAAAATTAATCTAGGATTAATTGCGGAGAGATTTTATATGGATGAAATACTATTAAAGAGAAAGAACGATTAATTTGGAATTAATCGATAAAATAATATATTCAATATATTAAACGAAATTAGATTTCGACGCGGAATTAAAATTGGATTTTAATTCGGGCGAACGAGTTAATTTAGAATTAATTCGCTAGCGACGTGAATAGTAATTTTGCTAGGCAAAATTATTTAATTAAATTTGATTTAATTACGTCACAACGGAAAATTCGTTAATTCGGAATTAGCGAACCCGAGCCCGGGAGTGTTTGCGGGCCCACTCGGATTTTGAATCAAGTGGGGCCCACATGTCACATCACAAGTCACATCACTTGTAATTTGACTTACCTTTATGGTGATGGAATTTGGTAGGTGGGTGATGACTTGTTTTACACTCTAATTTGGTGAGAATTTTGACATATACCAAATATTGGTTTTGCTATATCATTAATTTTTGATTTTGGAAATCAAATACAAGTCAACTAATTTTTCTCTCCTTCTTCTTCTCTTCTCCATTCACGCCACTCTCACTCTCTTGGCATAAGACTTGGCCGAAACTCACCAAGGAAATTGGAAAATTTTGTTGCAAATTTTTCAAGAGCTAGCACTCAAAGAAGTCATTCAAAGGTGATAGGGAAACCCATCTATGAGCTTGGAATCAACACTCAAAGCTTGGAGCTTGAAGAGCACAACACAAGGGGTTGGCCGAATACATCAAAAGGAAAAGCTTGGAGCAACTTCTCAATGGAAAAAGTTTTGAACTCTCCGCCAACATCCAACCGATCAAAGTGAGTATTTCCGCCATCTTACTTTGCGTATTCACACATTTCATTTGCTTAATTTGATCTTGGTTTGACCTAGAAAACCCAACATTAAGATCATCATAATCATCAAACTCATTTTCAGCTTCTTCTTCATCTGGTGGTATACGTCTTGGTGTCATATTTTGAGGTGGGGGTATATGCTGAGGTGTTGGTGCTCTGGGAACACTGCCTGTTTGATTACTCTCTACTTTTTTGGACAACTTATCAAAGGCAGCATTCATGTTTTCCATCATATTCATAAACTTCCTTTCTAAGGCCTCAAGCTTCTCATCCACTGTCAAACTAGTACCGGCCATCTCAAAGCTTCAACAAATAGATTAGAAGTAACATTTATGTGAAAATAATTACATAACCTTACAATCTCACACGCTCATGTGTTTACACTCAAGTATGTATCACTCAACACTACTCGTGTTTGCACTCAATATAATGTGAATATTACTTACCAAAGAAGCTCACAACAATGTGTAATCTTCAAGCCAACATAAACAACAAGAAACCAGTATACGGAAAACGGAGTAATGTGAATAAGAAATAGCAAATACGTATACTCAATTCAAAGAAAACCTAAAGCTAGAGTACTTGAAATATAAGAATCACAAACTAGAACAACAAACAAACAAACATGCAAACAATTGCATACGTATACAAATTCGGACGAAAGTTTGGTGCCTCAATAGAAATTTTATTAAATTACCCTTCATAAATACCCAAATGATAAGATAGAACCAACCAAATTCAAACAATTGCGAACTTTTTTTTTGCTTTTCAAATCACTCGAGCTTTCAAAAAAATTCTAAGTAATGACCAGTTTAGAGTCCGGTATGGTACCGATATGGTGGCTTGCCGGTTCTAATAGCTATGTTTTACTCACAGGTTCACCGGTATGGAGATCGGTATTAAACTAGACTGATTCTAGTAGCTATGTTATCTCCATGTAGACTGGTATGGAGACTGATATTGGACCGGTATGGAATTAGATCGATTATTGTAACTATTTAATGCCCAGTTAGACCGGTAAGGAATGCAAAATCACTTAAGGATCACAGAAACCAAGAATCAAGATGAACAAATATCTTGATGACCAACAAACACAATAAAGACTAAGTCAAAAACACAAAGTAAGATAGAAAAATCAGACCTTGGAACCCTAAGCTCTGATACCAAATGACGCGGAACTTACTTGGAGGATTAGGCCAAGTAAACCTCTCGCAACGGATAGAACCCCATGAACCGTGAATTTAATTTTGTAGGAACAAAAATATTCCAATACCACAAAGAAGACCCACAGAGAACTTGTCTTTGAGAACCCTTAAGATGATTCCTTATAGTGTTCTGCTAGCACGGAGACGCCACTAAGGTTGCCACGTCTTAGATAAGTCGATTGCATGAAATAAGGGGAATCTCTCCCTTAAGAAATTTTGGGCATAGCGAAGCTTTCAAGATGAAGCAAATTCGAAAATGGATAATTAATTTCATTAATGAAGATAAGTTTTAATATATAGTAAAATGAAAGAAACCCTAATGGACGTAAAATGAACAAAATATCCTTAATAGCTAACTAATGGCTACTTAAAGGCTATGCCCATAATAATCATTTAATAACCTATACAACTTTCCAAGAAAGTCAAAAGTAAACTTAATCAACAACTTTGCCAAAAAAATTCAATAAAAGGAAAAAAAAAAACAAAATCACAAAACTCCAACAAATGTGGCAAGTTTTTCAAAGCCATGTCTAAATTATCTCCTTGACAAAAACATCCCCCGAATTTGTGGTTTTCATGTATATAGGCCCAATGATGTGATTTGAAGCCTAATAAGTCTTGTCTTGGCCGAATTTTTGGTGTTGGACTTAATTCAGCTTGATTCGTCAAAAAGATATTTGACTTCCGAATTGCTAGTGCATTAATCTGGTAAGACTTGGGTAAAATGGAATAGCTTTAGACCCACTCCATAGAAGCCCTCATGTGACGCTAATATTCCCTGGAGTTTTCTGTCATACTCGACCATGACATTCTGTGCTAAACCTGCCATTGCATCTCTGATCTTTTTAGCTATTTGGCGTGTGATTGGCCCTGTTGGCACTTCCAAAGGCTCCACCATATTGCTGGTTGTGACATCTAATGTTCCTTGAATGGCTAGATTCGTGTCAAAACCACAGTCATCTGGTAGAGATATGTTTAATCTTAGGGAAGACCATGACCTTTCTGTTAAATATGCATCTCTAGCTAAAAACGTTGAGGCATTAGACATGAGAAACAATGATCATATCAAGTCAATTCAAGAAGTTAGATGTCATATCTGTAATTCAAATGAACATGTCATACAAGTTTGCCCAACCTTGCTAGCCTTTGCAAGAATGTCTCCATGACCAAGTCAATTTCATAAACACCTTCAAGAGACCAATCCAAACCCATACTCCCAAGCCTATAATTCTGGTTGGAGAAACCATCCAAACTTCAATTAGAGGAATGATAACAAAACAAAACCATCACAACAACTTCCCCAGGTACACAAGAATTTCCAAAATTCTCATAATTATGCACCATACATTCCACCGCCTAGGAAAACCCTTGAGGATACCTTGCATGTATTCATTGAGAAATAAGAAGCCATCAATAACTAAAATATGCAAACATTGAGTGATCTGAAAGATACATTTTCCAAAATCACATCTGCATTGACCATTCATGAGAATGGAAAATTTCTTGCACAACCACAACCAAGTCCCAATAGTCATCAAAATCCTCACGAGGGTAGTTCAGGTAGTCAATACATAGACCAAGTCAAATATGTTATTACTCTTCGCAGTGGTAAAATCATCCACATACCTATTCTTAAACCTCATAAAGTTGAAAATGAGTCAGCTTTGGAAGGTAAAGAATGGGTTGATGAACCAACACTTATCCTTGAGAATAATGATTTTTCACATGCACCTTCATTTTTTCAAGCATTGAAAATAAAGAAACTAAACCATACCCCACAAATATATGAAATATTCAAACAGGTGAAGGTCAATATTCGTTTGTTAGATGCCATCAAACATATACCATCTTATGCCAAATTTCTGAAAGACTTGTGCACCGTTAAAAGAAAACATCAGGTAAGAAAGAAAGATTTTTCTAGCTGAACAAGTAAGTTTCATTCCCTCAACCGATAATACATTAAAATACAAAGACCCTGGTTGTCCAATTATTTTATGATTTCCAATAATACAGGAATGGAATCATGAATTTGTCATTTGCTTGCTTGATCTATTTCATGTATTATTGGAAATCATAAAATTGAACATGCATTGCTTGATCTTCGAGCTAGTGTCAATTTGCTTCCATTTTTGGTTGGTATTGGCGAGTTAAAACCAACTTCAATTACTCTTTTACTTTCTGATAGATCAGTCAAGGTACGAAAAGAATTATGATTTGATTTTATTGTCTTGAAAACACAACTCGTAGCAGACAGTTACAAGCCAATTCATATAATATTTGGTCATCCATTTTTAGCAACAGCTAATACTTTAATTAATTGCAGGAATGAAATCATAAATTTATCCTTTGCTAAAATGACGTTGGAGCTTAATGTTTTTAACATGTGAAAATAATCATATGATAAGACAATGAAAATGAGAACATGGAACTAATTGAACCAATTTTGGAAGAACATATTCAGGTAAGTCTATCTGACCCTATGAAAATTTGTACACATAATTTTCTTGAATCAAGTACGGAATTAGATTCAGATATTTCTAATGATTTTTCTTTACTTGATTCTACACAGGTTTTGGAAGCTGGTAGAGAAAAGCAAAATTTTGAGAAACTATGAACACTTGAAGAAGAAAAACATGAGGAAGCACCTAAATTGGAATTAAAGACTTTGTCAGAAGGATTGAAGTATGCATTTCTTAGAGATGAACAAACTTACCATGTGGTAATTTCTTAATCCCTCACAAGTGATTAAGAAGTTAAATTATTGAGAGAACATAAACTGGCAACTGGATGAACTTTAAAAGATATAAAAGACATTAATCCTTTGATATGCACACACAAAATACATTTAGAAGATAATTCCAGGATGTATCGTCAACCCCATAGAATATTAAACCCCCACATGAAAGAAGTGGTAAAAACAGAAGTCTTTAAACTTCTTCAAGTATGCATTATCTACCATATCTCCGATAGTAAGTGGGTAAGTCCTACACAAGTTGTACCTAAAATGTTTGGAATAACTATCGTAAAAAATGGTAAGAGAGAATAAATTCCAACTTGAATCCCATCTAATTAGTGGATGAGAATTTATTATAGAAAATTAAATGACGACACTAGAAAAGATCATTTTCCTTTACCATTTCTTGACCAAATTTTGAAAAGAGTATTAGGACATCACTACTACTGCTTTCTTCATGGTTACTCAGGTTATTATCAAATTTTCATTGCTTTAGAAGACCAATAAAAAACCATATTCACATGTCCCTTTGGGACATTTTCATTTAGAAAAATATCATTTGGACTTTGTAATGCACTGGCAACATTCCAACAATGCATGGTAAACATATTTAGTGACATGGTTGAACATTATTTAGAGGTATTTATAGATGATATTGAAATTACCTGCAAGCTCACAACATACAAACTCTCTATACCCAATTGAGGGGTGAATTGGGTAATGGTCTAATATTACAGAATTATAAATTCTTTTCAATTTTATGCTACTAAGCTAGTAGCTTTACTAATTAAGCTTTATGATAAGTTTCTACAATCAATAAACCCAATAATTTATTTCCTCAAAGACAAGCTATGCTAAATAATATGGAAATGTAATATAAAGCTAGCAATAAATTAAAGAGATAGAGTTAGAGAAATTGACAATGGATTTATAATGGTTCGGCCAACAATGCCTACATCTACTCCTCCAAGCCATACTTGAACCTTTCCACTAAGCTGAATCCACAACTTACATCGAGTTTTCCGTGGCTTACCCACAACCAAGAGTTTTGTCCTCTAAGTTTACTCCAAACCTTTACACAAGATTTTTTATCCCTAGGTTCACTCTTAAACCTTTACAATGAGTTTTGTTCCTACACTCACTCACAAACCCTTACAATAAACACATTTTTGAGTATAACCACTCAACAAGGGATTTCCCATCAAGTGTTTGAATATGAATATTCACAATACCACTTGGGCACTCACAAAAGATAATGAAGATTCAAGATGTGAGTTTCTAACCCAAGTATCCCAAGGTCTCTAAATGATATGAAGATATATGTAGTGAGCTTTAATAATGAAGAGAGTAAATGAATAAGAAAGTTTGTTTCTCTTTTTGTTTTCGCCTTAAAGAAAAAGTATGAAGGTGTGGAGAGATGCAAAAATGAAATAGAGACTCAATTTATAGAGAAAATGAAAGCAGTATTTGTTGTTCGTGTTGAGGCCGGTTATACCGGTCTGCCATGATAACGACTACAAAATATTACCATTTGACACCGGTAAACACAGATACAATCATATTACTGACCATTATGGAGACCGTTATGGATCATGTCGGTTCTAAAGAGCATGTAAAATAAGAGGTTGATTGGTATGAATGTCGTTATGCTCTAGTTCGGTTCCAGTAATAGTGCAGACTCCACACTGACCGGTATGGGGGACTGGTATGGAGTAGCCAGATTTTAGAGGTGATGCAAAACTACTCAGAACATAGCAAGGTCACCATTTTGCCAGTGTGGGGGACCGATATGCCGGTCTCAATGCCAAAATACAAGATTGGAAGGTTAAAAATATTATGCATTTGACCCTAATACATCTATATGAATGTAAATGAATCATGTGAGCTTAGAGTACTTAAATTATCAACTCACTTACAAAGAGAGCCCTAAACATTAGGACCACATAAGATATTCTTCAATAGGCACTATTATTCACATTCATTTTCTCTTCTTGACCAATATACTTCGACATCTTTTTGTAATGTCCGCTAATGCTTGTCGAAGTCTTCCGTGTTGCATCATCAAAATCCATCATTTAGTGTTATGGCGCTAATAGATATGACTATTTTTGGGAACTCATTTGATAATTTCTTGAATAATTTGGAAAATATTTTTGAAAAGATGTAAAGAAAAATGACTTGTATTAAACTGGGAAAAATATCATTTCATGATTGATTCAGGAATTTTTAGGTATTGAGGTTGACTAGGCAAAAATAAAGGTGATCTCTAAATTGCCACCACCAAAAATAGCCAGGAAAATATGTTCCTTCTTAGGACATGCATGATTTTATAGGAGGTTCATTAAAAACTTTAGTACCATATCCAGACCATTTTGTAACCTCCTATTAAAAGATGCAACATTTGAATGGACAGAAAAATGTCAAAAATCATTTGAAAAGATTATCAGTCTTTTAACTTCTACTTCTATCATGCAATCTTCTGATTGGTCTTTACCTTTTGAGCTAATATGTGATGCCAATGATTATACAGTTGGCGCAGTATTAGGACAGAGAAAGGAAGGTAATCTATATGTAATTTATTATGCAAGTAGAACTTTAAACATTGCACAAATTAATTACACTACCACATAAAAAAAACTACTTGTTGTAATATTTGCATTGGATAAATTTCGATCATATTTAATTGGTTCATAAACCGTTGATTATTCTGACCATGTTTTTGTTAGATATTTTATGTCTAAACAGGATGCAAAGAAAAGATTACTATGGTAGATTTTTTTGCTTCAAGAATTCAATCTCACAATCAAGGACAAGAAATAAGTAGAGAATGTAGTTGCATATTATTTATCGAGACTCACAAATGAGTCATCAATTGACACAACTCTTATCAATGATTATTTTCCTGATGATTTTTTATTTTTAGTAAATATAATGTCTTGGTATGTTAATATTGTCAATTTTCTTACAACAGGAGAAATACCTCCATACTGGAGCTATCAAGACTGGAAGAAATTTTTGATCGAAGTCAAAATATTCTACTAGAAAGATCCTTATATGTTCAAGTATTGCAATGATCAGATTTTCCGACGATGCATACTGGATAATGAGATAAGTAGTGTTATTCAGTTTTATTATTCAAAAGCATGCATAGGTCACTTCTCATATAAAAACCGCTGTAAAAATCTTGCAGTGTGGATTTTATTGGCCCATCTTATTTAAAGATACACATGTTTTTTGTAAAACTTCTGAAAACTGTCAAAAGTTGAGATCCATTTCTAAAGAAAATATGATGCCTTTAAATCTCATTCTTGTCTTCGAAATCTTTGATTGTTGCGGAATAGATTTTATGGGTCCATTTCCATCGTCATTTGGATTTTTATATATATTAGTTGTAGTCGATTCCGTCTCAAAATGGGTCGATGCAATTCCTGTCGAAGTAATGATTACAAAATTGTGATTAAATTTTTGAAATAAAATATTTTAGGTTGATTTGAAATCCTCGGGCCATTATAAGTGATGGAGGTAAACACTTTTGTAACAAATATTTTTGAGTCTTTAATGAAAAAGTATGGAATTACACATAAAGTTTCTATCTCCTATCACCCTCAGCCAAATGGTTAAGTTGAACTAGCAAAAAAGGAAATCAAATAAATTTTGGAAAAAAATAGTTAACTTAAATCGCAAATATTGGTCTCTTTGACTGACTGATGCACTTTGGGCATATCAAACATCTTTCAAAACATCTTTGGGAATGTCTTCCTATCATATAGTTTATGGAAAACCTTATCATATTCCTATAGAACTTGAGCATAAGGCACATTGGGCTATTAAAGCATTCAACTCAAACCTTGAAAATGTCAGTCATGAATGTAAACTGCAATTAAATGAACTTGAAGAGTTAAATAATGATTCATATAAGAATGCAAAAATTTTTAAAGCTAAAACTAAGGTCTTTCATGATATTCGAATTTCACGGAAAATATTTGAAATTGGTCAAAAGTTTTGTTTTATAATTCCCGTCTTCATATATTTCCTGGAAATTTTAAATCTAAATAGAGTGGCCTATTTATTGTGAAGTACGTATACACATATAGAGCTATTGACATTGAGAATCATAGGGATGGTGATGTATTATAAGTAATGGACAACAACAGAAACTATTTTTGGAGTGTTCAAATTTTAAGAATTTTTTTCCTTTCAAACCCAGTGTACTGTGATTGATGTATTATAAGCTGTTATTCTCTTATCTTTTCTTTTGTGTTTGTCTAATTTTAATTTTTCTTATGTTTTACAATAATTTTTTAGTCAGAGTCTTGCACCCCGGTTAAATAGCGGATAATGGTACTCAGTGACTCTAAGTCGGTTCTTTCAGTTTCCTAAAATTACTGATACCCTACAATCAAGGCATGTAAGAAACTCTCGCACAACTCCATAATCATTTTCCTTCTCTCCCCCAAAATACTTTGAAAAAAATTTACAAAGCACGCACTGAAAGAATGAGGCTTATTATGATCAATGGTATTTCTAGTGATATTCGTTGGGTAATTGAAGAAAGGGTGCACTTGACTGGTGAGTTATCTAACTCCTTCATTTCTTACATGCCTAGTTTATGGGAAAACACATATGTGAAGAATCGAAGAGTTAACCAATTATGTGTTTGTTATAAATATGTATGATGTACGTGCAATACTCGTTGTCGTTCTTTAGGAATAGTGTCTGATAATCGTGAAGATAAAATTTAATTCATTAGAGATGGCTTGAGTAAGGAGACTTTATATGATAAACATTGACTCTTGAGACGCATCTTAGTGGACATGTTCTTAGAGTAATTCGCAATTTGTATACACAATTTCAAAAATAAAGACAACAATACAGTCTCCAGAATCTAACTTTAAAATAACTTGTTTGCCAATTTGTAAGAAAAATGGATGAGAAGCATATCGCCGGCCCATAGAGGGTATTCATGCCGTTACTAGACGTAAAATCAGAGGAAGATGTGAGCCACAATCACAACTACTAATACATATTGTTTCAATTTTATTGCTTTGATTTCCTTTACTTTAAATTATTGTTTTGATTTACTTTAATTTATTGTTTTGATTTCCTTTACCTTAATTTATTGTTTCAATTTAATTTAATTTACTGTTTTGATTTTCTTTACTTTAATTTTTTTGATAATATCTAATATTTTTTACTTTCACGATCTATTTTACTGTTTGTCCATTAATTGTCATTTTACGGAAACTAGTGTCTTTATTACTCACTATTTTCAGGTTCTATAGGTACATCCAAATAAGAGAGAGCGGAAAAAATAAGAGAAATCTTCAAGATGACGAGTCACTAATATCTGTGTACTTTGTGGATCTAGCTCTGGAACTAAATCAAAATTTGTTGAGGCTGCAAAAGAATTAGGTAAGTTTTGGCTGAAATAAATATACACTTACTAAATGGCGGTGGAAATCTTCGATTGATGGGATGTGTTTCAAAGGCCGTGCACGAATGAGGCAATCAAGTTTTAGGAATCATCACAAAAACTTTGGCAAATGGAAATCTCATCGAAAAATCAAATGGAGAAGAATACATTGTCTCAGGTATTTCTGAAAGACTTACTGAAATGATTAATTATGCTGACGCTTTTATTGCTTTACCATGTGGGCTGGGCATATTGGAAGAAATATTCACAGTTGCGTTATGGGAAAATTTGAACATTTATTGGAAACTCATTAGACCACTTAATGTAGATCATTTTTTGATTTTCTTTTAGTATTTGTGGAGGATGCTAAAAAAATTGAGTTTATTTCAAACAAGTGATGTCTTCTAAACACTACTTCTTCTTATTCAGATATTGGGGACAATGTCGCAATGTAGTTGGGGAGGTGATAGTTGACTAGATAGTTTTCGTTTGTGTTTTTCTTTTTCTTTTTCTTTTTTTTTTTAAAAAAAAAAATAATTTGTTTCATTATTGTTTTCTGTGTAAAAAAATTATATTGATTTTCTTTTGTGTGTTTTTTTCAAAAAAAAACTACACACAACCAACAATAAATTTTTTGACTAATCAAGTGGAATAGTTGTTCAGAGATGAAAGTGTAAGGCGTTTTCACTCTTGAGACGCATCTCAATATAATTCGTAACAAGTTATTTTTCTTCCTTTATTTTTGAATCATTCAAATTTCTGAATTCTTTTTGAATCATTCAAATTTCTGAATTCTCCATGATATTGACTAAGTTTGATTTCCATATGTTCATTTGACATGTATTATCATTCAACATACACGGTAACATATGATCGTGGGTTGTAAGTGAAAATTTTTTAATATTCAGTTCTCTAATTTGTTGGAGGTAACACTTAAAATCAGTGGAATTTTTTCTTTAATTCAAAACAAACAAACCAAGATTTTACTTAATAACCAGACATCTTACCTTAGCAAGCAGTGATTGTTTGCGTAAAATGGTAGGACTTGAGTTAGTTTTTAAAAAAATGATTTGTTTCATTATTTTTTTGTGTGTAAAAAAATTATATTGATTTTCTTTTGTGTGTTTTTTTCAAAAAAAAAAAAACTACACACAAACCAACAATAAATTTTTTAACTAATCAAGTGGAATAGTTGTTCAGAGATGACAGTGTAAGGAGTTTTCACTCTTGAGACGCATCTCAATATAATTCGTAACAAGTTATTTTTCTTGACTAAGTTTGATTTCCATATGTTCATTTGACATGTATTATCAACATACACGGTAACATATGATCGTGGGTTGTAAGTGAAAAATTTTCATATTCAGTTCTCTAATTTGTTGGAGGTAACACTTAAAATCAGTGGAATTTTTTCTTTAATTCAAAACAAACAAACCAAGATTTTACTTAATATCCGGACATCTTACCTCAGCAAGCAGTGATTGTTTGCGTAAAACGGTAGGACTTGAGTTATTTTTTAAAAAAATGATAACAATAATAATAAAGCTTTCACTTAGTAATCGGACATCTTACCTCAGCAAGCAGTGATTATTCGCGTAAAACAGTAGAGCTTGAGTTAGTTTAAAAAAAGTGTGAATAAGTTCAATTTTGAAACCTCTCTAACTCGAGAAATTAAGTCTGTAGTGGTATTTTAACACTTAGTGCCCTAATACCAATTGATCTGGGAGTCATTGACTCAGAGCTCATTTGTAACACCCCGGTAATCCCGATGACTACTTCGACGACTGCTAAATTATGGGAGGAATAATACATTATATAAATCATGCTCAACTGTGTATGTGCTCATGAAATTTCTTGGCGGACATTTGACAAGTCCTTTACAGTTCCGATACGAAATTCATTTTCTATACCACTCCGAACAGCCCATCGTATTTAGGCCATAACCTCTTCATACCATCTCTGATTTTTATGAACTTTATATCATCGGAAAGCTAATATCGAGGCCTACAACGTTTGTGTTGAATATTTTTCTAAATTCGAATCAAAAATAGGTCGAATATCATGATTTTCGTGGATGCTACAGTAAATTCGAGAATGGACTAGAATGGGTGATATGGCACATATCTAGCCATTCATGTCAAACAAAAATCAGTCACATTTTTCCTATAAATAGGACACTATTTTCTCATCCCTTAGAAGGCCAAAAAAACGTGAGCCATGATGCAAGGAAGCTCTTCAAATCTTTTTCACTTTCATGAGATTTTGAAGGAATGGTGATGAATTTTCAAGCTTTTATTCTTTCTTCTTCTCATTTAAGAAAATGATCATCCATTTTCACTTGTATTCTCACATTTAGGAACCCTTTGAGTTCAGATTTGTTGTTTGAGAATATTCGGCAATGTTTAAGCCTCAATTCATGTTTATGAAGTTGTTTAGAGTGATTTGTGCATAAATTTTGATTAAAATAATGTCAATGGGTAAAATGTGCATGAGGGCCGAATTCTTAGCATATTGGGGTGGAATTGTTTTTAAAGTTTTGATTATGTGATGATATTAGATAATGGCATGTGTGAAGGTGTTTGGGTGATGGGGGTGTTAGAATTGCTTTAGGCAGTGACAATGGAGAACTGATATTGACCCCGAAATCAGGCTAGCGTCGGTACGCCAAGCATGTGAATGCTCTCCACCTCGGGTCAGGTTATGGAACCGACGCCGATCATGTGAATGCTCTCCACGTTGGGTCAGATCGTACGATTGACATTGATCATGTGAATGCTCTACACCTCGGGTCAGGTCGTGTGAGCGACTTTGAACATAATAATACCCTCTACCTCGAGTTGGTTGTACATTTGCCTAAGATTCGGGTTGGTCATGTGGAAGACTCGGGTAGGTCGAATGAAAGACTCGAGTCGGTCGTGTGGAAGGCTTGAGTCGGTCTTGTGACATGTTAGTGTCGCGACGCTCAACACCCAATGTCTCGACATATATCAAGAAGAAGTTCTCTATTTCAGTCTGATCGTATGAGCGTCGTGACGCGCAGAAGACCGGTTTCACCTCACTTTAATTTCTCAGTTAACACATTAACTCTCCCGACACATATACAACATGCATTAGCATCCACCCCATCCATGATCACAATAGCTTCTCAGTTAAATATGCTAACCGTACTCGGATACAGGTCGGTATAACTTTTCAGCAGAAGCCACAATTTTCTTCAACAAAGGAAAAAAATGCAAGCCAAATTCCAAATCTGTGAATGGACCATTTTCTCAAATTAATTTCTACTTATTTACTTTTAATTTAAGACTTACTTTTCAGCACATAGGGAATTAGCCAAGTTTATTTCAGTGGTTTGATTATTAAGAATATTTTAGAAAGTTTTGATTTGAAAGCATGATTTCTTTTATTTTTGGAGACATGAGGGAAAACCCACCTCAGTTGTAACTCGATATATATATTAGAATTGACGGATACTGGAATTGACGAATTCAGAATGTGTGTACACGTAGTTCAGGATTAGAGATGACAGATGCCCCTAGATCATAGATTTCAGGGCTATGGGAACGGCGAGACGTAACGCCCTTAGACCCTAGATTCAGAGTTGAGATGATAGCATTGATCCGCACATCTGGCTCTAGTTCAGTGGCTTGGGGACGGCGAGATGTAACGCCCCAAGACCATTAGTTTAGATGTATGAGGGGACGGTGAGACGTAACGCCCTCATACGTCAGGTTTTTCAGAGATATGGTTTTCAGTTTAGGCGTATGAGGGGACGACGAGTCGTAACGCTCTCATACGTCAGGTTTTTCATATACATATTTTCAGAGATATGGTTTTCACAAATGATGGTTTTCTAAAAGAGATTTTGAAAGAGCAGTTTTATGGGAAAGATTTTAGAAAGAATTCAGTTTTACAGAAAGACTCGAAGTTTTATAGCCAGAAAAGATTTTCAGAATGGTTTTACAGAAAGAGATTATATTTTCATATAAGAAAGAAATTTTAGAAAAAATTATTTTCTTGAAGATGATTTCGATTTCAGAAACAAATGAATGTTTTGTAAAGTATTTTAGTTTTAATTTTTAAACTGTCCACTCACTAGGTCGTTCAAATGATCTAACCCCCATCCCACTCCCAGTTTCTCTGTTTTACAGGTATACCCGGAGGACTAGCTCGAGAGGATGGATACTGATGGCAGTCACTATGGTGTTAAGTCCATCAGTCAAGTATAGTGGTACAATTCAGTTAGAGTCAAAGTGAAATTGTGTATCAGATATATATATAGTAAAGTTTTTGTGTTTAAGAATTAAGAGCATCCATTTCAAGATTGTAAAGTGCAACGTATTGAGTAAACAGTTATGTAATTTTTTATGTATTCCATATTATTGAGTTGGGCGATGGTCCCTATGCATAAGTATATGTTTGAGATAAGATTAGAATTATTGATTATAGTCAGAAAGTCAGAGGCTCAAGGGGATAGGATGGCATATTCCCTGTCGGTAGCATCTTCTGAATGGGGATGTTACAAATTTGGTATTAGAGCATGTCTAGAGAGTCAGTGACTATAGTGGGTAGAGTGCTAGGGTCTTGTATATTAGTATTCCTGGGATACTAGTATACGAGGCACTACCTCTCCAGTATCTGATCCTCGAGTACGTCCTCAAGTCCTATATACATGTTAGTAAGAATTCCCAAGCTATCCGAATATTCTTTCATATGAAAGCAACCATAATCCTTGTTCTCGCTGAGAATCCTTATATAGTCATCTTAGTTTATTATCAGAAGATCAAGATAAGTTATGAGAACATATAGTAAAGTTTTAAGAATATCCACCCAATAGAGTAAAAGAGAAGGAGAAAGCTATAAGGAAGTAAAGAATGATGCATAGATGCTTAAGACAGCCAGAGACAATAAGAGATGGAGATACATAATGAGATATTAAAGAAAATATCATAACTTATAATTGTAAGGGGAACATTGTAAGCCCAAACAAGAATAAGATTGTCAGGTAGACCCAAGTAAGGTCCATTCTCTTCTTATAAAAATTTATTCCAAACGGATCCAATAGTTTTTGAGTACCTCGTATAGATAGCAAGTTCCCCAAATAACGAAGAATAGCTATAAAGATGAAAGAAGCAAGAAACCAGGATTTGTCGTGGAAGTTTTCAATAGATTAGAGATACCAAAAAGGACATAAAGATTCTAGACATCCAAACCCAAGCTCGTAAGAAAATAAAAAGAAAGTCGTAAGGAAAGATGATTAGTTGCCTTAACCATAAAACTCGATAAGATAAGGCCCTGATCTACCCAGATTCTAACATCTCAGTGGTACTGGTTAAGAGAACAGTTCTGATATAGTCTATCTCATACCAATCTCACATGAGTAATAGACTCTACCAGGGCATAGTATACCAGAACAAGAACATCGACATCAGTTCAGATGTAAAATGCTCGAGAGATGGTTCACCCAGAAATAGGCCACTGAGGCTTATAAGGCTAGAAAATAAAGAACCCAACATAAATCAGGATTAGCAGTTTACAGTATCAGTAAGAACCCATAGGTTAGACCAATCCCAGTAGAAATCTGTGTGAGTTTAACAGGACAGATCCATGAGATTAGAGATACTCGGGAGTTAACAAAAGTACCAGTACGAACAATAAGATTAAAAGACATAGTTGTAGCCTATAGAAAAAGTAGAGAACATAGATCTAGAAAGTAGCCGATAAGAAAGAACCACCAATAGCCTCGACAGCACGGCCTAGAGCCAAGAGATAAGATGTGAAAATAGTAAAGAATGATGTAGAAAGTAACAAGGAAGTTCGGAATAGATAGTAACATAGATAACATAGCTGAAAGACAGTAACGAAAATGGAGACCTAAGAATAATTGATAAAAGTTGTGGAACCCTAAAAAGGGAGAAGTCGATGCAAATCCCAATAGAATGAATGATAACTCTTCTTTCCAGTAGCCCCAACCCCAGTAAGTGTATAGACATCTAACCAGAAATGCAAGCATGTATTCACCCCCAACTTAGAGCCTATTAAGGAGTTGAACAAGTAAATGAGAGTACCTGACAGGATGAATAGATCACGAGACAGTAAGATAGCTGAATCAAGAAGTTCAACATAACCTAGACAAGAATCATAAGATAGTAATATTTTGTACGAGATAGAATGATTTGAATTCACTGTATGTCTATCCAAATCTAGACGAAAGAACCTACTTTATTCGTAGAATGGTTAGACCTTAAGGAATGAAGGCTCTAAGGAGTAAGGAATCATAGTAGGCAACGCAGATAACGACCCCAGAAGTAAGATATACGGTTTATACAGAACTTCCCACCATACTAGAGAGGAAAATATTAGTAAGAGAACAACACCAGAACCAAAAGTTCAATGGTGATAACATGACCGTTGAAAAATATGAAATTTTCAGAGAAGTAATGACTTAAAGGGTTCAAGGAACTGAGATAAAGAAGAAATCGAAGTAACAGAAGAAAACTTTGGAATGAAGAATAACAAATGGAGTAAGTATGATTTAGAGAGAGCATGAGCCTTAATAAGGTTCCCAGTAAAAGATAGTGTGATCAATAAATGGAAAATAATCATGAGTAAAGTTGAAGGAGATACTTTAGACAGTTTCTAGCAGTAGTACCCTTAGTGTAGGAGCCCAACATCAGTTGTGTAAATAAGGAAATACTAGGATTATAAAGGTGCAGCATGAGCAATTGCAGCATGTATAGTTTGTGAGACTACCACAACTGAAAAGACTTCAAGATGAATCCCACCCTCCCAACCATCGTTAAACAATAGCAATTAAAGATGAACCTCGATGATTGTTTCGATGATATTTCCATAAGCAAGTACCCAATAAAGTAAAGTAAAAGACATTTGAAAGATAATACTCTTCAGATAAGGAAACAAAGATATTGATCACTGGAGTTTCAGGTATAGAATAGAATAGAAAAGAAGATGAAGAGAATTTAAGTAAAAGGTTTTAGAAGAACAAAAGAATTCTGAGTAAAAGAGTTAAAGGATGAGCAGTCTAGATAAAATAATGAAAATAAGGAGAATTAGTAAGTAAGGAAAAAATACTTGAGTAACAGCATTAACTATAAATAGAAGAAGAATGGCATCAACAGGATATATTATGGAATGCATAGCAGCGAGCCTTAGGCGCTAACATGAGACCGAAGTCCTATTAGATATAGATGGATAAGAAGATAACAAGTAAAGCTCGTATGTTCCCCTTCGCAGCTCGTCGTTACAAATAAGGCTTAAGATGACGTGAAACAAATTTATTGAAGTATAATGTAAAGAACCAAGAAGACTAAGTATATGGATATTGTTGAGATTAGGAAAATCTCTGACGGAATAAGACTATGAGGATGAGTGAAAATGGGATATCTTATAGTACAACCAGGTAAATAGAACAAGTCATTGTAAAAGATGGTTAACTAGATTATACTAGCAATAAATTTAAAGGTACAAAAGAAATATCGGCATTGACCAAAATTGAATCACCAGTGTCGCTGAATATAAGAGGCATCAGTAAACGAAAATATTAAGCTAGAACTATGAGGTCCTAAGCCCTACAGATAAGTAGAGAAAAGAGAAATTGAAGGACAGAGCCCATGGGTAGTTGAAGCTTAATGAGGAGGAAATAGAGAGTGAATAAGATCGAATATGTGGCATTAAGGAAATACCTAGTAAGGAGAAACTGATGTCTAAATACCGTTATTAAGGATTAATGATTCAACTTGGGTAGCGTGGGGGCGATCATATTAGCACTTGTATACCAAATTTAGTTCAAACCTTACAGAACTAAACATGTTTGAATAAGAGCAATAATGAAATAAGTAATTGTCTGAGGAGCCTTAAAAATATTAAATCTTTAAAGAATAGAACAAGATAAATTGAAATGCAGTCACAGGGTATCAGACAGAAAAGTAAGTCACTTAAGGCATTAGTTCGAGGAAAATCTAATTTTAGATTTTGGAAATTGAATACTTCTTACACATTTTCAAGATGTTGCGAAGTATAGAATAAGAAATAGATGAATTTTATTGATGATAAGTTCCATGAAGGATTACACCTCTATATAGATAATATATATTATACGGACTTAATTTCCACACGAGAAAAAAGATTATTGAAGGGACTCCCAAGAATTAAGTATCCAGCTATAAGGGTCGAATAGAATGCACTAGAATAAGAGGTTCCCAGATGTCATAGTACTAAGTTCTTGAGCAAGATAGCAGAAAGAAAGAGAGTAATAGAGACATAAATGTCCTCAATCCAAGATAGACCTAAAAGTTCAACCTCATAAGGGATTCGAGGACAAATCCTATTTAATGGGGGGAAAAATGTAACACCCCGGTAATCCCGATGACTACTATATTATGGGAGGCATAATGCATGATATAAATCAAGCCCAACCGCGTATGTGCTCGTGAAATTACTTGGCGGACATTTGACAAGTCTTTTGCAGTTCCGATACAGAATTCATTTTTTGTACCACTTCGAACATCCCATAGTATTCGGGTCATAAGTTCTTCATACAATCTCCGATTTTTATGGACTTTATATCGTCGGAAATCTAAGACCGAGACCTAAAACTTCCATGTCCAAATTCGAATCACCAATAGGTCGAAAATCATGATTTGTGTGGATGTTATAGTAAATTCGAGAATGGACTAGAATGAGTGATGTGGCACAAATCTAGCCATTCATGTCAAACAAAAATCAGCCACATTTTTCCTATAATTAGGAAACTATTTGCTCATCCCTTAGAAGGCCAAAAAAACGTGAGCCATGATACAAGGAATCTCTTCAAATCTTCTTTCCTTTCATGAGATTTTGAAGGAATGATGATGAATTTATAAGCTTTTCTTGGTCAAGTAAGTCTCTTTTCTTCTTTGTTCTTCTCATTTAAGAAAATGAGCATCCATTTTCACTTGCATTCTCACACTTAGGAACCCTATGAGTTTAAAGATTTGTTGTTTGAGAAGATTGGGAAAAGTTTAAGCCGCAATTCATGTTTATGAAGTTATTTAGAGTGATTTGTGCCTAAATTTTGATTGAAATAATGGCAAAGTGTAAAATGGGCATGATGGCCGAATTCTTATCATGTTGGGAGGGGGAATTATTTTTAAAGTTTTGATGATGTGATGATATTAGATAATGGCCTATGTGAAGGTGTTAGGGTGATGAGGGTGTTAGAATTGTTGGACAATTATGACACATAGCATCACTATTTGTAAAATACATGGTGTTCTTTGTACAAATTAACTATGTGACAAAGGAAACTGCTCTTTTATCATTTTTGTAATTAGATTACTTGGATATATAAATGATAAAAGTCCATATGATTAGTACCGGATTAATAACATATGAGACAATATTAATCCACGAAAGGTTTAATCATTAAATATCTCTAGTCATAGTATTATCAAGACTGAATATCGATAATGCAGAATAGGCTAGTATTACACTTGTGCGTGTTATGGAAGCTTAACGGCATAGTTCTCATATATTTAAGTATTGGATACTTATGTAAGTGTGATATGAGGTTCTGTTAGCCGTTGGACCGGGAACAGCTTCGCTCTGGATAGATCCCTCGGAGTCCCATTGGTATTATGACTATGTGTCTATGGGAATCCGAATCAGGGTAGGTGTATGTGGTCTTAACCTGAGACTTGCATCGCTAATACTTGCGACAATCAGTATAGTTGGTTTTGGTCGTCCAGCGCTTTAACAGGTTCTGTGTACACCTCTTCTGGGTATAATGAGAATCATAGTGTATTGGGTGTGATGTCAAGATGGAAGTATCACTTCAGTCATATGGAGATGATGATCACGCAGGGATACAGAACTAGTACTATTAAATGCTATAGCTATTGGGATAATATGACTAGGTCATAATTATCCAATTACAGAGACTAGTTGCTAGTGATCCGATATATGCTTCGTACGGGGCAGACACAATTCCAGCCCTAGGCCTAGCATGTGACATCTGATATTGGATCGTAATACGTAATACATTGTATACTACGCCTGATATAGATTATATATATTCCATGTTGAACATATTTCTAGAGAATTGGGTAGGCACAGTGCTTTGCTAGAAGCCAACCATGTCTTGTAAATTGGTAAGAACGTGGTACTGGGTACGCACGTGTTCGGATAGTCCGATGACCGTATTTACTGCCAACATATCCAGGAATCTCTTGGGTCGCTTCCCCAAAGATTCACCGATGACATTTGACTCGAACAGAATTAATCTGGGATTAATTATGAGAGAGAAAATTAATCTAGGATTAATTACGACAAGAATTTTATCTGGGATTAAATTCGTCGAGAGGAGAGAACGCGATTAATTTGGAATTAATCGACAAAATGAATTTAATAGTGAAATTAGATTTTACTATTTAATTAATTGGGCTAAAATAATATATTAGATATATTAATTGAAATTGGATTTTAATACTGAATTAAAATTGGATTTTAATTCAAGCGAACGAATTAATTTAGAATTAATTCGTAAGCGACTTCCGTAATAATTTTACTGGGTATTATTATTTAATTAAATTAGATTTAATTACGTAGCGACGGAAAACTCGTTTAGTCGGATTAAACGAATAGAGCCAAAAGTGTATTGTGTAAGCCAACTAGAATTTGGAATTCAAAATTGGGTGGGACCCACAACTCACATCACTTGTCAAACTTGTGATGGAGGTGGTTGGCTTTATTAAATGTAATTCATTTAACATATACACACAACTACCAACTTTGGAAGTTAACATTATTAACTTGTTTTCGGAAAACACAACAATTATTCTCTCTTCTCCCTCACAAATGTCGAGCATTCCTCTCTCCTTCCATGGAATTTTGTTGCAAAATTTCAACAAGCTAGCACTTCAAGAAGTTGATTAAGGTGATAGGGAAACTCACCCAAGTATTGGAAACACTCTACAAAGCTTGGAGCTTCATCTACATCTCTTGAAATTTTTGAAATCTCAACCGATCAAAGTAAGTAATTTCCTCAACTTGTCTTTGATTTATTCACACACAAATCATCTTAGTGATCTTGTGGCATGTGTAGGACATTAACAAGAATTTCTTTAGGCAGTGACAATGGGGAACTGGTATTGACCCCGAAATTAGGCTAGTGTCGCTATGTGTATGGGCTAGCGTCACAACGCCGAGCATATGAATGCTCTCCACCTCGGGTCAGGTAGTGTGAACAACGCCAATCATGTGAATATTCTCCACCTCGGATCAGGTCGTGTGACCGACGCTGAGCATGTGAATGCTCTACACCTCAGGTCAGGTCGTGTGACTGACGCTGAGCATGTGAATGCTCTTTACCTCGGGTCAGGCCGTGTGAACGATGCTGAACATAATAATACCTTCTACCTCGTGTTGGTTGTACGTTTGCCTAAGTTTCGGGTCGGTCATGTGGAAGACTCGGGTAGGTCGTATGGAAGGCTCGGGTCAGTCGTGTGGTATGTAAGCATCAGACCGCTCAACACCCAATGTCATGACGCGTATCAAGCAGAAGCTCTCTGTTTCAGTCTGATCATATGAGCGTCGCGACATGCAAGACCTAGAGTCACGACTCATAGCAAGACCAGTTTCACCTCACTTCAGTTTTGTCCTATGATGTTAAAGTCAGTTAACACATTAGCTATCCCGAAACATATACAACATGCATGGTCATCCATCCCATCCATGATCATGAATAGCTTATCAATTAAATATGTTAACCGTACTCGAATACAAGTCGATATGAATTTTCCAAAAGAATCCTAATTTTCTTCGACGAAGGAAACAATTGCCAGCCAAATTCCAAATCTGTGAGTGGACCCTTTTCTCAAATTAATTTCTACTTATTTGCTTTTGATTTAAGACTTACTTTTTGAAACATAGGGCATTAGCCAAGTTTATTTCAGTGGTTTCATGATTAAGAATGTTTTAGAAATTTTTGATTTGAAAGCATGATTTCTTTGATTTTTAGAGGAATGGGGGAAAAACTCACCTCAGTTGTAACTTGGTACATATATTGAAATTGACAGATATTGGAATTGACGGATTCAGAATGTGTGCACATGTAGTTCAGGACTAGGGATAACAGATTCCTTTAGATCCTAGATTTTATGGCTATGGGGACGGCGAGACGTAACGCCCATAGACCCTAGATTCAGAGTCGAGATGATAGCATTGATCCGCACATCTGGCTCCAGTTCATTAGCTTAGGGAATGGCGAGACGTAACGCCCTCATACGTCAGGTTTTTCAGAGATAAGGTTTTCAGTTTAGGCATATGAGGGGACTTCGAGACGTAACGCCCTAATACGTCAGGCTTTTCAAAGACATATTTTTAGAGATATGGTTTTCAGAAATGATGATTTTTTTAAAAGAGATTTTGAAAGAGCAGTTTTAAGAAAATGGTTTTAGAAAGAATTCATTTTTATAGAAAGACTCAGAGTTTTACAGCCAGAAAAGATTTCCAGAATGGTTTTACAAAAAGTTCTCTGTTTTGCAGAAACGATCTAACCCTCCCTCCCCCCCACTCCCAGTTCTCTGTTTTGTAGGTATAATCGGAGAACGACCTTGAGAGGATGGATAATGATGGCAGTCACTAGGGTGTTGAGTCCATCAGGTCAAGTACAGTGGTATAATTCAATTATAGTCAAAGTGAAGTTGTGTATCAGATATATGTATAGTAAAGTTTGTGTGTGTAAGAGTTAAGAGCTTCCATGTCAAGATTGTAAAGTACAACTTATTGAGTACACAGTTATGGGTATTTGTTATGTATTCCTTATTATTGAGTTGGGCGATGGTCCCTATGCATAAGTATATGTTTGAGATAAGATTAGAAGTATTGATCATAGTCAGAAAGTCAGAGGCTCAAGGGGATAGGTTGGCATATAGCCTGCCGGTAACATGTCTTTGAGGGGGATGTTACATCTTTACATTGGTTAAAGAGAAAATTTGAAGGAATCAAATATTTTTTTGACATCTGAGATCCAAGCAATTAATTTTTTATTATACCCTGTCCTGGTTGTACATAAAGTTCTTCTACATGTTCCACATGAAGCGACAAAAGAAAGCCGATTTTTGGTCATATTAAACAACATCAAGGGTAAAATTGGCTATGAACATTTATGAAACATTAACCTGAAACCCATTTGATGAATGAAATTATGGATTTCAAGTTTCAACATTTTTTCTTTTCCTTTCCTCTTAAATTTGGGTCCGTTTATTTCAACGTAAATAAATTTCATAAGTAAAATATTTTTAATGAAAATCATTTTTTGAAAATAAAGTGTTTTTCGATGTTTTAATATCCCCTAAAAAATATTTTCAAATGTTTGGCGCATCCAATATTTTTCAGAAAATATTTTCTAGTGGTTAGAAGTATAGATAACAAAAGGTCCATTCTAGCCTAAATCCACGTATATCCGAAAGACATGAGTCAATAAAAAAATTTGGACTCGAGTAGCGAAATTCTAGACCCACGAATAGACAAACCTAGGTATTTTTGGAACTGGATACGGTCTAGACTAGTATAGACCCGGAAGATCCGTGTCCACAAAAAACGTTCCAAGCCAGTGAAGTAAAATTCCAGACTCATTATCATTCAGATCGAATCCGTATAGACTCGGATGACTTAGGTCTGAAACATCCGGGTCTGCAAAAAAAATTCTGAACCTGGTTAGGATATACGGACCCATAATTTTATTAAATTTATAAATATATAATTGGGAAAAAAAAAGATTTAAAAAACCATGATTTTTAGATCTAGTCCGGGTATATCATGATCTGGATCCACGCAGGTCTAGATTTCCGGTACCTAGGTTCAAAATTTTATTAATTTTATATAAATTTAATTTAAAAGTAAAAATCAGTTTTCCGGATTCGGTTCGAATATATGATGAACACTAAGAAAATATACATTTATTAAAAGGAAATTTAATCATTTTATACTTGTTGTATCATTAATTCCCTTAATTTTGTAAATTTGTGAAATAATAATTAAATTTATGTTTTATATATTTTTATAATGATTTTTATTTCTTATGTCGGGCAAAATTTGGGCCAAGAGAATTTTCATCTATTCACCTCAGGCCCAATATCAAACATAGCCCAATACCTCTAAACAGTTCTTAGGTCGAATTTGGGCCGAAGACCAACTGACTTCCCAAGCCCAACTCCAGTCAAACGTAATTTCCAGAAGATGATCGACCGGAAGAGATATCTTTTCAAATATTTATTGTTCTCCGAACGATTAGATGCAACAACACCGAAAGATGAAGGGTAAGCATGTTAGTAGGTCGCACCTTCATTAATATGATCCATTTTTAGCTAGAAGATTACTCCTAAAATCTATAAAAGGGAGTAGTCCTCAGAGTTGAAGGCATCCCAAAGAAAGCATTCTAATTACAACTTAAGCATTTTAATTCTAAGCTTAGTCATTCTCACCGGAACTCCCCAAAACCTCTGACCATCTATACTTCGGCCCACCGCTCTCACGGCAGTCTACAGGGATCAAGGTAGCCTCAGAGCTTGTTCCTTCATCTATCATGTTTATTGCTTATTTCCATTACTGACTTGAGCCTCGTAGTGCCTACGGCACCCACCACATCGGTGGGTAGTCTCTTCACAATCACTATACCTTTGTTTTATAGGATCGCTAGTGCCCATCCCTACAAATTCTCGATTGTGGAACTTGGATGAAAACCAGGGTCTATAATTCGGCGCCCACTGTGGGTCCTTAGTGGTTTATACCAAGCAAAGATCTCTCAATCTACGATCCTTACAAACATAGCTCTTTATGGCTTCAAGTAGCGATCAGACACCAGACCCTGCGGCTGCTCAGTTAACCATTCTCAAATAATGGCTACGAGTTTTAGAGGAGAAAAAATCAGTCATGCGAAGCTCCAATACGAACCTACTAAAGTAGTTGGCGCAAATTTCATCTACTTCCCAACGACACGAAGCTCCGAATCACCCCAACAGTCTTACCATTCGATCCAATCTATTGGAGGTATTTAATAATGTGACAAGCAACAATCCGCTATCAAACAACCATCCACTGATTCAAGAAAGGAGCTAACATGTCTCCCCAACCGACCAAGCACAGCAAGTTACCACTAACACGCGTAAGGAAATGCAGGAGTTCAAAGACGCGATTCTCTCCAGCCTACCTGGCGTTAGACAACCAATAAAAAAAGCTGAGCCGAAACGATCTCAGATATTTCCTTTTTGGGGTCCATCAGTTCCATCGAATTACCACGAAAGTTTAGCCCACCAGATATGAAGTTATATGATGGATCTACCGAACCAAACGATCACGTAGTCCATTATAAATATAAAATGATGTCTGCAAGTCTTGCTTCACACCAATGGGAAGCTGGCATGTGCAGAGGATTTGGAGAGACATTGGCAGGTCCAGCCTTCACTTGGTTCATCAACCTACCATATCGCACTATTGGGTCATATCAGAAACTAGCCGACAAGTTTGTGGAGCATTTTACTAGCTCTTGTAAACTTGAGAAAACCATAGACAACCTTAATACAATCCAACAATGTAATGAGGAATCATTGTGAGGCTACGTAGCACGCTTCAACAAAGAAAGAATATCCATTCTGGATCTCCACCAGCCTACTGTTGTGGTGTTGGGGTTTTGGGTGATGGGGCGCAGCGGAAGCGCGGGTCGGGCGAAATCGTATTTTAAAATTTTTTCAAAATACCGAATAAATTATTTAATATCTAATATGAATAATTTATTCATATTTTACCTAAACCTATTTATTCAACATCAAATATTAACATAAACATAGTTGAAACTTCGCGAAACTTTTACGAAAACCAATTTTCCGCAAAATGACACAAAACGCGTTTTTGACCGAACCGACTACCCGACAGTTATGGAAACTACCCAGTTCAGCTCCAATAGTGTCGGGGAAGTTCACGGGCTGCCCAAACAATGATGGATTCACTGTTTGGGTAGCCATCACCCGGTTGGCTCAAAATCCACCCGGTAACGCCGTTTTTGGCTGTTTTCGCTTATTTCAAGTCGGAAACACTTTCCGGAAATTTTTCCAACTCCCAAAACACATCCAAAACATTCATATGACATTAAAATCATCACATAATTTCCATATTTATAAAATCAGATCAGAAAACTGAAATTACTAATTTACATGCATTAAATCCAATTTTCCAAAATTAATCAAATTAATCTAACACCAAATGAGTCCCACCACACATGAAACAACTCTAGAACAATTATAGGCTATTTAGATTGGATTAAAAAGTCTAGAATGGCAACAAGATAGTTGAAACTTCGCGAAACTTTTACGAAAACCAATTTTCCGCAAAATGACACAAAACGCGTTTTTGACCGAACCGACTACCCGACAGTTATGGAAACTACCCAGTTCAGCTCCAATAGTGTCGGGGAAGTTCACGGGCTGCCCAAACAATGATGGATTCACTGTTTGGGTAGCCATCACCCGGTTGGCTCAAAATCCACCCGGTAACACCGTTTTTGGCTGTTTTCGCTTATTTCAAGTCGGAAACACTTTCCGGAAATTTTTCCAAAACACATCCAAAACATTCATATTACATTAAAATCATCACATAATTTCCATATTTATAAAATCAGATCAGAAAACTGAAATTACTAATTTACATGCATTAAATCCAATTTTCCAAAATTAATCAAATTAATCTAACACCAAATGAGTCCCACCACACATGAAACAACTCTAGAACAATTATAGGCTATTTAGATTGGATTAAAAAGTCTAGAATGGCAACAAGATTGTCCAACAACAATTTGAACAAATTGGAAACAAATTACACTAATTAGTTCCAAAATTTACTTCACAAATGCCTAAACTTCCTTCTCCTTCAACCACAAACAAAATCCCCAAATTTTCAGATTTGAAAGAAATCCTAGAACACTTCTAAATCAACATGGAACAAGAAATCATATTTCTAAGCTTGAGGAGTTGAAAATTTATCTTTAATCTTTGTTTTCCCAAGCTTTTTCTTTTGATTTTCTTTCAAATCTTCATGGATAATTTCAAACAATTTAAAACCCATTTTTGGAGAGGCTCACAACAGCAAGCAAGGATGAAGAATATGAAGAAATAATTTTTATCTCTCCTTTTAAGGTTGACCGAATTTGGCACACTTGGGGGGCAATTTTGTCATTTGTAATTTAACAAATTAAATTCAAGTTTAACTTTATAT